>JAPYYV010011476.1:0-13243 GCA_030522625.1 Copidosoma aretas | reverse complement strand
TGGACCAAGAAATATAAAACACGCACGCAAGATCGCTGCCGATAAACTTTCCGCGCAGAGCAGCCAAGAAGCCGCTCGAGTAGGTATATATATTTATGCACGCGCCTGGGGATGATGGAGAAAAAAAATAAATAAAAAGAAAGACTGACGCGCCATCAATAAAACACTCCGTGTACCGTTATCCTCGGCCATTAATTACCATCGAGTGTACGTATGTGCAGGACGATCGTAAATTAAAAAAAAAAACGCTCCAAGAGCTTCTGCGGAAAAAAAGGAACGAACGGGCGAACGGACGTTGAGGCTAGTTTGCAGCAGGTATCATTTTTTTGTCTTCTTCAAGGTGCGAACAAAACTTATTCGATAAATTTAACCAAACTACAAATTTGGACGAAAAACTCACCGGTAACGACTCCCGAACGGACGAACAACGGGCGTCGACTGTCGACAAAACGAACTGACGACGACGACGGATCCTCCCTTGGATCGAGCGCAAGTACCTGCTGCTGCTGCTGCTACGTCGAGCTGCCGGTGATGAGTACTATACAGCGCAGGTATTATGAGCAAAGTAACCGCGGCGCAGTCAGAGTACGGAGCTAAAAGAGAGAGCCGATCTTGCGAATCGGAAACGCGAGAACGGAATGAGCCTACGGGCGCGGGTGACGCTCCAGTATATACCTCCTCGGCCCACATTCCCCCCGTGAGTGTGCTACGAGTAACCTAAATTACCCCCGTCTCCCCCCCTCCCCCCCCGATCTTACATGATACCCACACTCTTGCAGGCGGACATCGGGACAGGACTATATGCAGCCCCAGGATATATGTAAGGCCCCCCCCCCCCAGTCGACGACGAGACCCTGGTGATGCGGTGGCGGGGAGTCTTCTTGCCTGGATACGCGAGAAGGGGAACCCCCCCGAGAGGTGGTTCTTCTTCTCGCGAGGCCCACTTTGCTCCTTGCCCGCTCTGTCTGCGGTGTATGCACACGATGACGTTATGGGTACGCATGCTTGGGGGGCCTCGTCGTCTTCCTCCTTTTTATCATCTCCTGCTCTCCGCCGATGTACCGTGTGTTTCTCGGTTTTATTTTCGGATCGGTTCTTGCCGGCCTCGGCGTTTTAATCCGATTCTCCCTGCACCTTGGTGTTGTTCGTTATTGTTACTGTACTTTGATTTCTCCGTCATAAGCGCTCTACTGGAGCAAGTGCGTGGAAGAGATTTTGTTATTTTGAAAGATGATGGATCGTCATGTTGTAACAGCACCGATCGATCGGCCGATCGGAGGCATCATCCTGCTGTTGTTGTTGTTGTTGTTGCTAGTTGTGGGACACGACGAAATAATTTATGTAATATTAAGTAGAGAGAGGGTGTATACGGCTTATCGCGCGAGCACGAACGAGTCATCTTTCACGTCTCGCGACATATCGACACTATCATCATCATCATCGGCCTATGAAGGATATTTAGGGGCGACCGTTAGTTTCTTCGATCAACGGGCCTGTATCGCATGAATTACCCAATAATGTTCGAGTGCATCATCATCAGTCATCAGCTTTGGTAACTTTTGATCGCACTCTAAAAGTATAATCTGCGACTGAATATAATGAACAAACACCCTGCAACATCGCTGAATGCAAGGATGGCGGTGGTGATTTTTTCTTTTTTTCTTTTTTTCTTTTTTTTTTTTTTTTAACAACAAAGAAGCGAAAATCAACCCTAAAGCGTATACGACTGCATAATTTATGCAACGTATCGCGAGCGACGCGATAAAGAGGCGTTGCAAAACTATAATACTTTACTTCACTATATATACACACACACACGACGCCTCCAAGAAGGGGGGAGAAGAAACTACCTCGTAATTTTCACTAACGCGACTCACTTTGTCGTCCCTCAGCGGGTTCTTTTTTTTCTTCATCCTGCTATTCATTCATTTTCCATCACACGCCTGTTTTTTCCCTGTATATACCCCGTGCAGTGGTGGTGATGATGATGATGATGCAGGTTACTCAAGCTGGAATGCAACAACAACGCGCGCATCTCTCGGCACAGCTTCCTTTCTCTCGATCGGCGCTTCGTACAGACATATTACGGCGTCGCCTATTCGTTTCGCGTTGTTGTTCATCGCAGACCTTCTTCGCCTTTTACCCCCTTTTAAGCCGCTAACTCAACGATTTCGCAACGGATTAAAGTCACGAGGATTATAATTATTGTCACGAGTCGACGGTCGTATGTGGGCAGCATATGTATATACTCGCGAGAGCGATCAATTTTCTCTCTGCTCCTTCGGCTGGATCTTTTTTTTTTCTCCTCGTTTTACTACTCTTATTCTTGAAGTGAGGGAAGATTAGAGAGAGGTGTGATGGATAAAATATATATTTGTCGGCTACTTGCGTTGTAGACAAGATGACCTGAGCTATAAGTGTTGGTATAATATAAGAGTGTTTCGGGGCTTTGAGGCGATTATATTGAATTTAGAGAGGAAGAAAAAAAAAAAAAAAAAAAGATAAAAAAACAACAAAATCTCATTGTAGAGCAACTTATTTCATCCGAAAAACTGAACTCTATACACTCGACAAAAGATAACCGATTATTTTTCTCGAATAAAAATTGCAACTTTTTTGTTCAAACATCAAAAAAATTATTCAATTCAATTCAAATTCAACCCTGCTGATTTCAGTATATTTTTAAAACTGATAAATTATTGTATAAATTTTCACAAAACCTGAGTAATTTTATTCCTCGTGCCATCTGGTAATAAAATTGGAAATTAAAATACCATGTGACTTACCATCGCTGGTCATATTTAAAAAATTCAGGTTCCATTTAATACACAATCAAGCACACGTAGAGAAAAAATCGTTATTTTTTACAACAAATTTTACTTAAATGCTTTCAGTGATCCCAGTGTAGTAGCTGGGTTTGGCCATATAATTATAGGGTAGTCATAGGGAGATTTAAAATTTAAATGCTCACTTACTTAGTTCATTTATGGGGGCGTTGGACTCGTCGGCTGGGCCAACAATCGAGATATATCGCAGCCAACTTCGGTGTTGTGATTCTGTCACGCAGTGTGTGTTTGCTTGTGCACCGAAAACAGCTGATTGCCCGAGTCTCTCCGTCATATCAATTCGTCATTCAAGTGTGGAAACCACTAAAACAAACCCTGGCTACCATGAAGCCCACGTTGGTCGCCGACGAGATGTTCCCCGAGGGAGCTGGACGATTCATGTCCTTCGAGATGATCTCGGACAACATGGAAGAAATGGTGAGTCGTCGGAGGGTGAGTTACTTTAGAGCAGTGTTGATTGTTTTCTCTCCTATACAGTTCGAGGATTTTACTGTTTGTTTCAGGCCGGAGGCTCTGGATCCATCCTGATCGACATCGGCACGGATGAAAAGGCGGTTCACGGGGATTTTTTCAACAGTAAGTACAGCGATTAGATTTCATTGAACTTTCTAACCTCGGTGCTTGAAGTAATGGTTAGATTCGCCTCTTTTCTCTCTCTCTCTCTCTTTGTTAGTGCGAATAGAACTGATTTTCTTCCTTGTTACTTGCAGATTTCGCAGATTTATTTGACGATGATGATCTGGAGTGAATCAAAGAATGTCAATGAGGATTAAACAAAATACATGTAAAGGATCAAGAAATGTAAAAAATAATGTGGTAAAAACACGCTTATATTATAAATCTGAGGTACATGTAAAAACTTTCTTTAAGACTATCCATTATTAATAAAGTACGAAATAATAACGAGATGAATTATGAAAAATTTGGTACCTTAAATAATATCAATTTATTTGATGTCTATATAATGTGTATTTACAGTTTATTTAAAGATAAATTTTCGATACTCACTTTGCAGATGTAATTATTTGTCTCAAAGCTCAAAGTGACATTTGATATGAGAAAAAAAAATAAAGAAATAAGTATAATATAATTATACTTGCAATAATTAAGCACTTACGATCCCCTCTCAACACACCATTGAAAAATTTTAGCCAAAATATGTTCTATTACATTAATTTTACAGTGCAACGCTTAGGTCGAGCTAGTAATAATTCATAGATGCACAGATTTTCATAGAAAAAGTTTCTACTTATTTTATTGTACAAGCAAAAATTCTCTTATTCATTAAACAATAGGTGCACTTGTATTTTAAACCAATAATCATCTTGGTTTCATTATTATCCAATATTATGACAATTTATTTATGATTCTAAATTGATTCAAGCATACGCCTGATTTAATATTGTGTTCTGTTTTGTACCACAGAGATATATAAATGTGCCATAAGAAAAAAATGAATAGCGTTATATTTTATACATGTAACGTAGATATTGTTTATAAGATTATAATGTACAGTACATTTATACTAGGCATATAAACCTGTATATTAGACGATGCGGGATTAAAGTAGCACCGAATTTTTTCATTCAAATCAGTCGCTCTGCATGATCTTGAAGATTGATGCTTGTCTTTTTTATGTTTATCTTCAATGTGGTTCAACTAATTTAAATTATTGTTACTTATCATCAATTAAAAAAGAAAAAAAAAATTTGCTGGAACAACAAAGAACAATGAACTATATTCTTCTATATTTTAACTTTATCACTCCCTCATGCTCTCGCTTTCTCGCTACACTGTATAAAATAATTTTTAATCCGCACCATCAGATGTGATAAATTCACTATTTTTTAGAAATTTTACCGCATCCAATAAAGGGAATTATTTGACTTTTATCAAAAACTTTTTTTACAGCGTGCAATCGTTGGTTGGCCCCAATCGACGCAAAATTCACGCAAGATTTATCACCCGTGCCAATTATTTATTTTTCATTTAGGATACGAAAAATTCACCTTTGAAAATGTTTAAATACGCCGTTCACTGAAATATGCAACTCATCTCGAAATAAACTTGTAAAAATTTTTCAACTCCCGTTCATTATCTTCACTTTCTTTCACGTGCGTTAATCTCGCTATAAATCTTGTAAAAATAACTTTAAATTATACGCAACGTGATGCCATCGCGCATTCGAGCAAAACACTTATTTTTTACTTTTTAAAACTCGCAATAACGACAAACTCTATCAATCAGCCACGACGCGCACATCAATGGAGTTCTACCTTTGTTCTTTTTCATCAAAGTTTCAACGAATGATCTACCATCGAAATGATATACGCGAATAAAACGAATATCAACCGACCTCGTGGTATCATCATCATTATCATCAGCACGACCGTCGAACAAATCAGCAATTTTCTTCTTTATCAATGTTCATCTTCCTGAGAAGAAAGTAGATAGAACGGGTAGATCCCGAGTCTAGTCTTCAAGATGATCTTTGGCAAGGTGCTAGTTTAGTTCGAGGTCACTGTCAACATGTTCTTCCTGTTCGCTCTCATCTTCCTCTTCTTCGTCTTCCGAAAACTGCGATGGCGGAGACAGCTCTTCCGAGAGGGAGGTGTGGGATGACGATGGCGGCCTAGACATTTCTATTTTCATTTCCATATCTTCTACCGATGAGCCTGGGACAAATGATTTGACAGGTATGAACTTCTCCAAATCACCAGACGCCATTTCTGTAACAGAGATCGTTGCGTCGACAACTTGATAAATACACTTTGAATCGTTTTTGTTGAAAATAATTTGTAGCACTTACGTTCGACGTATTCTTCAACAGCTTTGGGAACCATGGATTTGGCTTTCTGCAAGTTTTCTTCCAAAACTTCTCCCCTATCTAGACCTAAATTATAATATTGTTTATTACGGTTTTTAAACAATATTAAACTTTTATAAAAAAGACGGGAGAAATCATCGAACATGTTTTTAATGGAAAAATGATGTAACATACCGAAATCCAATCCCATTTCTTTAAGAATTTCGACGTCGTCGTGAATTTCGAACTTATCATTAAAATTCAACAGGTACTCAGTTCTAAGGGGAAAATTATTGTTAAGGACTACTCGAAATAAACCATTGAATTTTATAAACATAAACAGCATTTTTTACATACTTGTCGTTGGAAATACTACAATTGACCACAGTTTTCTTATCCGTATTAATAATAATAAATGGCAACTGAATTGCAGAATTTGGCTTGGGAGGACCATAAATGGCCTCATTGACGCGATTCCGTTCAACCAAATTTTTAATAGTAATGTGTTGTAAAATTATTCGGTGCAACTGCTGTGTCTTTGCCTTGATCCTGTCAATTTTTTTCTTTTTTTCTTTTTCCAAATCTTTACATTCCTGGATTGAGTTGGTAGGCAGACCCAACCACCTGATTTCTTTTTTCTCCTTTGAGATAATGTTCATTGCCATTAGGACATTCAAAGCGTCGTATACCCTTCTTCTGATATTTTTTTGATCATATTGCTACAATCATAACACACAATTTATTTTAAATTCATGCTTCATTTTGTTACACTAAAAACATGTAATAAAATTGACAATTTACCATTAATTTTACTTGGTCAGTCAGTGAATTTGCATGGGATGGATTTGTGAATTCTCCCACTAATTCATCTGCTACTTCATTGTACGAAGTAGTTCCTTTATGTTTCACTTTTTCGCAAACTTTCATCGAAAAATGTCTGAGGCCCTTACCAACTTTTTCTGTCTTTCTACGTTTACTATATGGATATCTGTAAGAATAATTGATCGAGTAAGAAGAGCTATTTAAATTGTCAAGAATAATTCTTAAAAAAAGAAATAATAATTACTCAATAGCTTGGTCGCTGCCTTCTGTGTCCTGACGTTTCCTATTTCCTGTGTGATCCAGGATTGGGCTGATATAAGTTTTACCAGAGGCATCTTTTATCAATTGTTGATTGGCACTTGACTGTTGCTATGTATTAAAACAAGTCAAATAGTAAACATCTGAAAAGTTTTCAATAAAATGTTGCAAAACAATGTACTCACGAGTTGAGATGCTGTCATTTGAATTGTCTTATTCACTAAAGAATCAGCCGGTTTCATGGCTGATAACGTTTGTACTTTTGCAGCTTGTATAGGTATTGTCACCAATCCTGTAAATACATAAGTACATACATATAGAATACTCTGAATATTGATAAAGCTTTTTTCTTATTACGTACTTTGGCCAGCATTTGATGGATTCTGAAAGCTGATGGTCCTCAAAACTTGACCTCCAGAAGATATGAACTGAAATAAAAATTTTCAATTTCGCAATTCATCGGTTTTGATGTAATTTAACTAAAACAAATTCCTTTAAACTGTATCTTAGTATGAGAAGTTCTTTCGCGATATTTTGAAGAAATTTGTTCAACAATTACTACAGCAAATAATTTGTACAGGAAAAAACAAAACATTTATTTGTGCAAGAAAATGCGTGACGTGATGTTTTACCTGAGGCTCTTGACCAGGTGTCTTGAAAACCTTGAGGTTAGCATTTGTAGTTCCAACAATTCCACCTAAGCCCTTGTTAGGTGTAGTTGAGACTACTTTTATAACTTGCCCTGAAGCAAAAGACAAGATATTATGTTGAGTCATAAAATTGTAGAAAAATAAAATTTTGAAGATACCATCAAATAAATCTTCAAGTGCAAGCCATTATTTAATGGAAATAGGAATAATAATAATAATAAAATTGATCGAAGTAACATTAAAATGTAATGTTTCACCAGGCCTTGAGTTTCTACGAAGCAAACTAATACCAGCATTTAAAAAATTAAACCTAAATGTGCTCATGATACACTCATTGGCAAGTTCTATCAAATTTCACGTCAATTAAATCATTAGGCCTCAAATATGCACTCTATCATTAACTTTTATTGTTCGCAACATCCACACATGTTACCTAGAGCCCTGTGTTTACTTCCCTAAACCGCTAACTTTGTAGACAAAAAATCCCAAAGGACACCCCAAGTGTATCAATAAACAATCTCGTTTTCCACAACAAGTAACTCCCGATAAAAATGGAGCAATAAACAAACAAAAAATCCGACAACAGAGTACTTCCAGGCAGGTATTGCACGACTACCAAACCATCGCACCAGATCTCCACATGCTCTCTCTTTCTTGGACGCTCGCTGCAAAGAGGAGGCCCGGTTTTCCTCCTTAACCATCGTAGTGATAAAAACGAAGACCCCGATAACAATCGTTTGTCAAGCAAAAACGAGAGTTCCTATTATCAAACGAAATCCGTTACAGCAGGAGCGCGATAACGAGCCCCCTCGACTCCCTTTTTCCCAGTGGCGAAGCGACTACGTTTCCCCGCCCCCCAGCTTGCAGCGTCGGTGCTTTCGATCCCCGGCTCTGCAAGCTCCTCCAACGGTGCACCCTGTACCCTACCAGACGACGACGACTACCCTGTACCCCCCGCCCCCCAAAAAAAGAGAGCACCACCTCCCGGTGCAGACACAAGCACACCAGCCGACTCACCGTTGGCGTCCTGTATGAGGAAGTTCATGGTTTTGTTTTGTTGCGTCATCGTCGCGGACGACATGTGCGGGGCCGGCCGCTCAGCAGCTCCTGGGGCTCCTCGTGGGGGGCTGGCCCGGCTGCGGCAGCTCTCTACTGCAGGCGAACTGCAACAACAACAGCAGCCGGAGCAGTAACGGAGGCTAGAAGTTTAGCAGCAGCGGGCTCGGAGACCCGGGGACCTGCAGGCGCATAGCCGGCCTCCGGACGACGAGGACGTTGGGCCGGCAGCAGCAGGT
The DNA here is from genome assembly GCA_030522625.1 of Copidosoma aretas. Classification (NCBI taxonomy): domain Eukaryota; kingdom Metazoa; phylum Arthropoda; class Insecta; order Hymenoptera; family Encyrtidae; genus Copidosoma; species Copidosoma aretas. Next base: position 4,566 of record JAPYYV010011476.1, on the reverse strand, counting down.
CTCGGGCACGGCGTGGCTGCGGGGGCCAAAGAGAGAGAGAGAGAGAGAGAGGAGAGGAGAGAGGGAACACACAAGCTGCAAGTGTAAAAGCGAAGCGGCACTGTAGTCCAAAATGGCGCGACGCACGCGAGAAGCCCGCGCGATTGGCTTCGGTGGCCCGGGAAGGGCTTCTCCTGGGAACCGGGACGACGGGGAGACACGGGGGACGGAGCTCCTGAACCCCGGCTGGGCTCTGGAGGGCCTGGACGAGCGCTGAATGACTTTCGGACGGCCCGCCGCGCGCACTACACTCTGAGAGGCTGCCGTGGATGGCTCCCTCTCCTTTTCTCTCTGTCTACCCGCACGATACTCCTCCTCCGTAACTGGTTTTTCGCGTGTGCGATTCTTATCTTTGGTACAACAACAGCGGGGGTGTAAGTCGTACGCGGGCCAAGTTGTATTCGATATCCAATTGTCGTGGCAAATGCTACACGAAAGAGGGAAAAATTTGTCCTTCGTCGTCGCTCTCGTGCCGGGTTAGGTGTAAATACACCTATGCTGTGTGTGCTCCTGCAGCAGCACGCGCGCTTTCGTTTCTCTCTTTGAAGTCTGTTGTACTTATTTGCACATGCACACACAGTACACACCCGTCGCCCTGCTAGGCTCACTGTCCCAGCTCCCAGCCAGCACACGTCCAAACCAACAAGCGTTGGCAGCTGCACGCAGTTGATATTCACAGCTGGCCTGCCTCGGGTAAGATGCACATCATGCACACGCGCACTACTTACTACTGTACACACAAAATTCTCGCACTGGCACTTGACAATAAAATTCCCATGCTCCCCCCTCCCTGAGTCATTGATCGTGCAGGCACGAGAGGCCCATCATCATCAGCTAGAGAGAGGCACTACCTGGAACGAACTTGACAGGTGTGGTTCCTCTTTTCCTGGAAAACAAGCAGGGGGGAAAAAAAGGGAAAACGCGTGCACCCGGGTCAAGCTTGGCGGGCACTCGAGGGCAGGACAAAGCCCAACAGCCGATTGGCGGTTGGCTGGTCACGTGGTCGGGGGCACGCGCGGCGGATTCGAAGCTCGGGAAGCGCGCGCAATCGTTCGACCGAACAATGCGATAACGTGGAGGATGGATGGGATGGGGCCAAGCTCCTATATCGCGACTCGCGAGTCAGCGCCGTCCGCGTTATAATGTGTGTGTTTTCGTTTCCCCGATGACGAGAAGGTAGGCGAGGCTGCGCGCGCGTGTCCGAACGGTCGGGTGGGGCTTTTGAAAAACGCACGCGGCCTCCGGGAGGATGATTTTGTTAACAATCGATGTATGATTCAACTGCTGCAGATTGCTCTGAAAAAGCGAACGATGCGTCGTCGCTTGGGAGGAAAAAGGTACACTGCAATCTTAATATTTTTAGCCAATAAAGTGTATTTGTTGTATTAAGATATTGTTATCATCCTTTTGTGTCCACGGTGCCTTTTTCCTCCCAAGCGACGATACGATAGTAACAATTCTCAATTTTTGCAAGAGTATTCTGGTTCAAGCTTACTTACACTGTTGGAGTGTTTTTTCAACAGGCAATCAAGTACGCGCGCCGCTCGTATACCGATTCTTAATTCAACTATATAATCACATCGTTTAATCTGGCGCTGATGATGATGATGATCATGGTTACGAGTATGATCAATGGTCATCGTTTTTTGTGCATACATCTATAGTTAAAGTTGCTTTGAAAGAAAAAAAAAAAAAAAGAAATACAGCAAGCTCGAACGAAAAGTACGCACACAGTGGCGTGAAAATCCGATCCAAGCCCAACTCTGATCCGCCTTCGCCCATCACGACGAGAGCCTTTCAAGCCGATTTGGCGCGCAAGCTCGGCGACACGAGTAAATATAACTTTGCGCTTTTCAACGCGCGCGGTTGTTCGGCACAACGGACCGTCCGCGTGCCTGCGCCCGTATGCATAGACCACGCGACGTGCTGTACTCTCCCAGTGCTTGCACCGCAGTGTATCGTACAGCGTGTTTCGCATCATCGAAATAGACCCCGCACACATGCGGGGGCATACGTGCTACAAGTACGCTTGCACAATCGCGGCCCGTCCGCCGCCGCCGAGCTTTTTCTTTTCTCCTCGTCCTCTCGTCCGCGCCCTCCCCGGAACGGTTCCGCTAAAATTGGCTCCGCGCGCACTGTCTTCTCCACCTTCGGGGAGCTAAGCTCGCGAGGCGCTGCTCCCTCGAGCTGGCCAAGTAAACACGGGGTGTTTTTTTTTGTTTCCCACCGCCATCGCGAAGCATGCATCATCGATCGTGCGGGGCAGTCGATCGTCCCGGCTTGGATCTCCGCAGCGGCGCCCCGAGCTTTTTGCCCTTTTGATACTGCGCGTCGCGGGTGGTGTACATCGGCCCGAACGTCGGGCGCTGTGGCTTCTGGAAGAATATTTTACGTACGTTGCCGACGTGTGTTATACGAGGAGCGTGGACGTTTGACGCGTCGACGCCCATCGGAGCTTTCGAAATCCGATACTGCCTGCTGCTGCTGCTGCTGCTGTGTAGTTGTAATGCGTGCGCGCAATGATGATGATGACGTTCGGTGCCTGCAGCACTATATTTTCGTGACGTAACGCCGCGTTATTCTTCGTCGTCTTTTTTTGTTTCCGGCGAGCGTACACGAGGATAAAATAATTGTCAGCCTTCCGGGTCTTTTGTCCGCTGGTTTGGAGACTGTTTGGTGCAGCTCTGATGCTGATCGCGCGACACTTTTGAGAACCGCGAGTCTCTTGTGCGGGAAGGCTGAGTTCCGTTCGTCGCAATATACCCGTCACCGCATCAGTGCCAACACCCGCGCGCGCATCGATCGAAATACAAACTCCGATACTTGTGTACACGAAAAAAAAACCAAAAAATACTTCCAGACGCCCGACGAGCATGACGAGCAGGCATCACGACGGGGAGGGAAGACCAGCAGCAGCAGCAGCAGCGATACCCGCCGCCCGACCTGGACACCGGAGCGTCGGCGCTGCTGATTGGCTGTAGAAGACGCCGAATGGACACCTGCAGGGCGGACGACGGCGACGGGCCGACCCGGGCCGGCAGGGAGACGGCTTTCATATTCGGAAGCTGGAAGTGCCGGAACTCGAAGAAGAGCCGGCTCGCCTCCAGGGACTGCGTCGCCGCCACCGCCGCGTCCGGGCCGCTCGACAGGTATGCATGTATTTATATACGTTGCGAAAATGGAAAAGCCCGTGCCAAGGTGGTTCAAATGTATAAGGCTCCCTGCGATCCGATGTCGTAAACTGGAAGGACAAATTTATCGCGTGGAGTTGCCGAGGAAAATGTTTTAAATGGTACTCTTTCCCCCCCCCCCCCCCAAGTAAAAAGATCCTTATCTTCGGCTGCACAACAGAGTCGTCTCGTTCAGCCACATTTCAAACTATGATCCACGTTCTGGCAATGCGTCGTGCACCTCAACGGTTTCGATCGGCCTCATTTCTTTCATTTTTTTCAGAGCTAAATCGCCCTACCCGAATAAGGATCCACCACCAGCCTGCAACAGCCTGCACGAGAGCAATTCCCTTCCCTCCTCCTCGAGTACGTACGACTCCTCGTTGTACGTCACGACTACGACGACGGAGGAGCGGAATGAAACGTGCATCAACAACAACAACAGTAGCAGTATTATGACGTCGACGAGCAGCAGGCGAGCCATATCGGCCTACGATCGGCTGAACGAGCAGGATTTCTGGTGTCCCCGGTGCAACGGCAAGATGGAGGAGCCCCGGCTCCTCGCCTGCCTCCACTCGGTCTGCAGCGGTTGCGTCGACGAGTTCATGAGCCAGGATTACTGCTACGGTATAAACTCGGCGAGCAAAAATCGACGACCGACCTCGCGCAACTGTCGAGTATAATTATCTAAATGCACGGCAGGATCGTCCCAGGCGCTACACAGCTGCAACAGACGAGCGGTCGAGGGCTGCCCGGTGTGCGACTTTCCCCTGCCGAGGTACGGATCGACGCCGCCACCGCCGCACTACTCGCTCCAGCACAGGTATATGCTTGTCATGTACATACGCTTCGATTTTTTCATCACCAGGTACTGCGGATCAATATCATCAACTTTTGTTTCGTGCTCAACATATTACAGGCTCGTCATCCACGCGGTGCGCCGGAGACTGTCCCAGCGGGCCATATGCTGCGACGCCTGCGCGGACGAGGTGCAGGTAATTACTATTGCTGTTCTTTGCCGATTCACCCTTCCTAGAAAATTCGTCGAACTCGAGCGTACCTTCGATATCGTCTCCGCGCGCCGAGGCAAAGTGTAAAATTCAGGAAAAAAAGATGCAGAACCGATTAATTCGAATTGTTACACTTCTGAGGTGGCGGGGGACACCCCGTTTGAGCTCGGAAATCGAAGCGAGCGGCACCTTTTTGCGCGTATTACGATATCGTCGGTCCATGCAGTGGTGGAAGAAGGCGCAGGTGCTGTCTGCATTTTAACCGGGAATTCAGGATACGATTTGGCCCATTCTGATAGCCGTGCTGTATGAAAAAAAAAAAAAAAAAGACGACTATATCGTAGCTA
>JAPYYV010011475.1:0-10763 GCA_030522625.1 Copidosoma aretas | reverse complement strand
TCTCCCAAGTCTCGAGTGCCACAAAAGAAAGGACGTATGACACTATAATATAAAAAAAAAAAAAAACTATATAATGTAGGATGATATATATATATATATATATATATATATATATATATACATGATACATGTATATAGTAGCTTCTAAACTCAACATTTTGGAGCAAACACACACGATATATACAAGGCAAGCCCGTGCTTGCCTTGGCGTTTGCTACGGTAGTCCAGCCAGTGCGAAAAAAAGTGTTTATTAATAACACGAAAACTATCTTCACTTTATACACTTTTCTACGGAATAACATGATTGATGGTTTAATAATTGTAAACAGTTTGATGAAGTAATTTCAGTGGAGCGTTGCAATCGGATTAAAGAGGTAAAGGCGCCTCTGCTTGACTAAATGAGCAATGGCGTGAAGAAGCAGAAGGTTGTGTATGTATGTTTTAGCGCAGAGATGGTATTTGCACGACGACCGAAGGCGAAGTAAGGAAGCCGTTGAGCTGTCTATATTGGTGAAACAAGCCACTGCATGCTTATCACTTGATCGATAGATGAGTATAGTGCAGCGCATAACTGTTGGCTCATAAGGAGAGCAAGCATCGTAGATCTAACTACGTGCACGCATATTTGATGTATTAGTTTTTAATTAAATCCTGCATTTCCCACCCTTGTCACGACGGTTAGAGAAGCAATAAATCTGATTTACAAATAATGATGTACGTTGACTTAGTAATTAAGTAAAATTACACTTAATAATTCAAAGATTGGTTGAACAAAGCACGCCTGGAAATAATGATGAATCAGGTACTCAATAATTATAGCTCTCTATACTATGTTCAACTGGTAATTGATTATGAAGAAATCATTGACTATAAATGAATTTCAATTTACAGCTACCGAAGGGACTGTATTGAACGATGTACCACAATCTAATTAAAGGAGATAAAAATATTGCCAGTCATTGCTATGACCACTTAATTGAAATTATCTGGTAACTATTAAAGACAAATCTAAACCACTATCCCTGATAAAATTTACAACGTTGTTCAGTTCTATCTAGTTGATAAAATAGTAGGAAAATACATTTAGATGTGATTAAAGGGGTTTATTATTCACAAAGAATTCTAATCACTTTGAACTATTTTTATACGATTAGTTACTATCAGAAAAAGAATGTTCCACTTCTAACTAGATAAGACAATTATTAAATTCTAGATAATATTCAATGCATATCCAATTGGAAACAAGGGCAGTATTGAATTGAATAATAAAGACGAAATATTTAAACTTGATTCGGCTTATAAAGGTAAATCAGTAATCTTCTAAAGTAGCTTTAATTTTATCTGCTTAAAGTTTTGATTGAACTTAATACCCAACAAAAAGATCAAGTATATGAACTCGCTAAGCAAAAGTTGTGCTGAAATGCATATGCTGAATGCTGAAAGTTAAGTTAGCATTCAAAATGTGCAGCTAACAATCTACTTGATGTACAATCAAGGAGTACTGTTGTAAAAAACTAAACGATATATTGCCATGTACAACGAAAGGTCTTGAGCTTGTATGCGAGCAGGAACTCAGAGCTGTGCTGCTGCAGCATATGATAAATGTCTATGATAGAAGAAGGATTAAACTAAATAATGAAGTGTTATTTTTGTATATAACTGAAGAATATGACGTACAGCAGGGCTAAAGAAATTTCTATGCATATGCATAGGTAGACAGATTTAATTTTTATTCTTATAAGTTGCACAATGTTGGCAGTAAAAAATGACTTCTTAGTTTATGTTTATTTAATTAAAATTAAAAAAACATAGCTATAAATGCGCGTTAGTTAGTGTATCACAAATAATAAGTCAACAGAGGAAAACATGTAAAGATAACAGATCGAGTAATGATAGAATTTAAAGTATTAATGCATGTTTCAAGGCAATTATATCTATCAGGCACGATGTACATTAACAATGATTTTGAAACATACATATAACGTACCCATTCACTCTATAAGTACATACACGCTATATAAAATTACAAAGTACAATATCACAAGTATGGAACGATACAGAGTATAATATAAATAAATAAATGAAATATATACATTGCACATAAATTGCGCATTTGTCAAAAATATATCACAGTGATGGTAATAATACTGTTAGTCAAGCAAGAACTGATGATCTCTCAATGCTTTTTTAAAACTGGCAAGACTAGGAAAGTAGCGCAGAGTAAAAGGCAGACCACTGCAAAACTTAGCCGCATGGACACGGAACGATCTACCGACAACCGCGGCTCGATAAGAGAGAAACAGGCAGCTCGTGAGTGCTACACCTCATAGATCTGCGTGTCCTATAGATCTCGAAGCTGTCAGTGAGATATCCTAGAAGAAGCATCTGGGAATCTTGTGCATCATCACGTCCATAAAATATTCCCGACGCGTGTCAGCTCTCAACCACCCGAGACTTCTCCGGAAGGGGAGGGGGGGGGGGGGTAATGTGTCCACCCCTTCTAGCACCATCAACATACCGAACACAGGCTTTCTGTAACAGTTGTAGTCGCTTCCTCTGCTCAAGTGAGGCATCGAGACACATGATAGAGCAACAGTCCAGAAGGGGAGATAGCATGGCCAACACCAATTGCGCACGAAGGGCATCAGCGGTGTACTGCCTAAATAAAACGTAAGCTGTACAGTGCTGTGGTGACTCTTGAAAGCTTCAAGATGGGGCCTCCGTTTAAGGTCAGAGTCTAGCACCACACCAAGGCTCTTCACTGCATTCAAAAAGGGCACATGTACGTCATCGCTCATATCAATAGCAGGCAGACCGCTTTCTTTGAGTGTTTTCATAGCTACTGAAGAGCCAAACACAATTGCTGCAGTCTTGCCAGCTTTGCGCTGGAGAGAGACACACGATGCCCACACGGAAAACACCTCGCAGCCCCTTGCTGATTCCATCTATAGGTACATGAATGTTGACCTGAAGGTCATCCGCGTATAAAATGTGCTCGACACCCACCAAGCCGAGGACGTCAAGTATCTCAGTGATGTAAAGTCAGAACAAGAAGGGACCGAGATCCACGCCTGCAAAACACCCATGGTGGTATCGATCCAGAATGAGGACCCGTTAGTCCGAGTTTTCACCTTCTGCACCTGATAGGTGATATAAGAGTGTATCCACAGGAGTGCTGCCCTCGAAAAACTCATTAATCTTAGCCTTTCGAAAAGACGAGAGGGTGATATGGTATCTGAAGACCCTCTTAAGTGGATCGAGGATCCCCTTACGGATGACATAATCGAGGATCTAATTAAAAGCAAACCGCTCCAGCACTTTCGAAAGAAGACACAGAAGCGCAGTATGCTAAAAGTCCAAAGCAGTTCTTGGTGCTGGGCACTTTTTTAGTGGCAGCACACGCGCTTTTCTCTGGAAGGCTGGAAATTCACCCGTCGCAAAGTGTGACCAAACGGAATTTTTTGTGACTTAATAAAATTGCAGTGGCTGTGGTGGATCGAAAGTGGTGATTCTTTTTGGAGCTTTTAGGTAGAAACACACACATTTAAAGAAAAGTGGTCCGAAGTAAACAAAAAATATCTAAAGGGTAACAAAAACTCCTAAATGCACCCTTGTTGACGGTCTTTTAAGAATACCATTCTTCTTTAAGCAAACAGATTCTCATTTCCTTCTAAAAATGATAGCTGTACATGTTTTTTTGGTCGCTAAACATGCATCTGACATAACATTTTTAATATGGCAGATCCAATGTAGCGGTTGAAAAAATAAAAAATTGGCAAAAATATCTGTAAATAGAGGTTTGAGAGGTCGCTGAGCACGAATCTGATATGAGAATCTCAAAACTTGAAATGGCGGAACCAATATGGCGACCGATAAATTAAAAAATTTTCAAAAATGCATAAAAATCTGTTTATTAAGGTTTTGAAGGTCCCTGGGCCCGAATCTGACGTCACAACTTCAAAATTAAGAATGGCGGATCAAATACATCACTCTATGATAAAAGGTTTTTTTTTATTAAGGTAATATTCATTAAAGTATTAAAGTCTTCGAAAAAGAGTCGCATGAAAAACAATGATGACATCAAGCAGATAAAAACTATCGAAAGATTTATCGATGTACAGTAAGTAGTTAAAGAATTTCTATGTATATAATGAAAAAAATAAATACTTATTGTACTAAAAAACTACGTCTATGTAAAAGATGATAGAAGTCTAGAATAGATTAAACAGAAACCAATACGATTGGCAAAGATAAAGACAATCATCAAGATCATCTCAGAGAAAGTGACACAGAAAATGTACAAGATAGCGGTGACTACGATAAAAATGCATGATTTTACTTTTCTGATACCTTATAAAAATGAAACAAAAATTGGGGAAAATTCTGTTAATCTCTAAAACCTCTGTGACAATAAATAGAAGAATGAAGTACTATTTATAATCATTCTGATTATCATAGAATATCGTATATAATACTGCTGTATGCATTTTGTCAATTATTCGGCATACAAATACTAATTCTACAATACATTGCTCATGAACTTAAAAACTGTTTGTTTTTTAATTGGAGATTGTCACAATCAGCAATGAAAACAAGAATGGCTGTAGTAATGTCAAGTATAAGTTATGGTGTTCAAAAGCCTAAGCTATGTGGTCATAACTTTATAATTGGTTTGAGTTTTAAAATCGTATAAATAATATAGTATCAAATTAAAAATCGATTAATCGCTTCTTCATTATCGATATAAATTACGCAGGCACAAAAAAAAAAAATTTGAGACCTAGAAGATAGACCTTACGTTTTTGGGCTCGCTAAAACCAAATATGGCCATAAAAAATGATATTAACTGCCTATTTTTCCGCTAGCGCCCCGTACTACCCCTTAGAGGAGTTGAATTTTTAATTTTTATACAAAGTAAAGATGTTTATATTTTTAGGGACGCTAAAACCGAATATGATCACAAAAAACGGATTGAACCTCTTGCTCGCCCGCTAGCATCCTTGTAGTACCACCTGAAAGGGGCCAAATCCATAATTTCCATACAAAACTAAGATTTATGTGTATTAATGCTTTTTTTTGGGACGCTGAGAGCGAATTATGATCAAATCATAACCGTGTTCATTTAACCTCTTTATTTTTTGAACTTCACATTTCATCGCAGTTTAAATATTTTAAAGTTTTTCTCTTCCGTTAGCTTTTTGTTTCCTTTTTGATTGTTTTCTTTTTCTTTTTCTTGCTTCTCAACGATCAGTCTTATTTACGTTTATAAGCTACCAAATATTATTCTGTGCCTTGGAAGCATTACCTCCAAATATATTTGAGTTACGTAGTATATTTAAAAGTACACATCCTCGAAATCCATGTAGACTATTTTTTGAGGTACTTGGGTGAATACAGCGTGGAGCAAAGTAAAAGGTTTTGTCAAGATTTAAAAAAGTAGAACAGCGTTATCAGGGTGAATAGAATGTTATTATGTTGGCAGATTACTGTTGGAATCTGAAACGGTATTCGCCAGAGCAAAAAAGAGCCAATAGAAGAAAACCTTTGATAATATCACATGAAAGTAAGAGAGTTAGATACCAGAAAACAGGTGGATGTCGAATCGTGAGAGGTAAGGGATCTCATGCCAAAAACCTACCCCGAATCGTGAAAGGCAAAGGGATTCACGTTCAAAAAACACCCAAAAGGGAACAGAAATCTACTACGTCTACATCGATGTTCCTGGATTGCGCTTTAAGTAGTACTGAATCATAAATACATCTAGTAGCCTATACTTTTGATTGGTGATGTGTTGACGTTAATAACATGGGCTAGTGGTACTCTTGACCTTGTTTAATCAACGAGTAATTGACTTTGCATGGTTGTAGTTTTTGTAGTCATGATTCGGTTCCAGCGTGCCAAGAAAAAAGAAAAATAGTAATACACGTACATCTTGATTTTGTATGGAAATTATAAATTCATCCCCTACAGGGGGTACAACGGGGGTGCTAGCGGGTTAGAAAGAGGTTAAATCTATATTTTGGGGTCGTATTCCGTTTCAGCGTCCCGGAAAAACATAGAAACACGTATTTATCCTAATTTCGTATACAATCTGAAAATTTAACCTTTTTCCGAGGCTATTACAGAGGTGCTAGCAGGGAGAAAAGGTGTTTAATTCATTTTTGTAGTCATATTTGGTTTTAGCGTCCCAAAAAACGTGTGAATACAGATACATTTTAATCTTGTAAAAAAATCAAAAATTCAACCCCTGTAGGGGGTGGTACGTAGCGCTAGCGAAAAAATGAGCAATTCAAATAATTTTTATGGTTATAATCACCTTCAGCAACCCCAAAGATGTAAGATTCATAGGGTCTACATACTGGGCCTCGAAATATGTTTTTATGTGCCTGTATTATTAATCACTGTATAGTGTTTTAATGCAGTAATTTTGAAAAAGAAAAAAGACAAAATGCACTGACAATAAATTCAAATCATATCTTTGATTGCTTTAAGAAATATCAATTTGTTCAAACAATAATTATTGTTCCATAATAGTATTAGGTAAAGTATTCTTTATTATGCATTCGTAGCATGTATAGTAAGTTTCCAATAATTTTTGCTTATCAAGAGTTTGACAGAACATTAATTTCGTATTGATTATTTATTTATTTCTATTATTTATTTTATATTTCGTTAATTAAATGAGTCTTAATGTCCAGACTTCAAATAAAATTTATATTCAGCTACACAAAAAAATGTCTGCATGTTAAAACTTCCTTATAGCTTATTGAGCACATTTAAAGTTTGTGTAAAATAAATATACACTGTAAAGTTCAGTTCGTTACACAATGATTCTCAGTTTATCTTAAAAACTTTAATTGGCAGTGCAAATGAACATTGAATCATGAAGTATGCACTGAGAAAAATTGTTCACAGCTCATCATCTTGCACTCCATGCTGTTGGCTTGCGAACGGACTTTCTCAGTGCCTGCAAGAGTCTACGTTCATTTATACTAACTATTCAGGATTTCGAGAAGAACTTTGAATCATTCTATTATGAACTTAACTTTATCGTTCTTACATAATAATGATTCGTGTCAACTAATTAGAGAACGTTAATTGACAATGCAAACTTTCTTCCGTGTAGCGCAAAACCCTCAATACACCATAGTTGAACAAAATATTGCTCAATAGTTTGTTGGACAACTATTCCAATCCTGCATTGTAAGTTTTATGAATCTGATGTAAGAATTATTATCGGTGATCTTAAAAAACTCTTTGTGGGTAATAAGTAATAAAAAAAACAAACTGAAATTTCAGTGGCTATATTGATTCAGCCGTTTTTAATATTTAATACCTAACAGTAAATTCATATTCAGTGACCTCCAAAACTCCTATGTTAGCATTTAAAAAAATAAATCTTATGTCTCAGGATGCCATATTAAATCCGCCATTTTCAATTTTCAATTTCTGACGTCAAACTCGGGCTCCGTGACCGTCAAAACGTAAATACACAGATTTGTATGCATTTTTGCAAATTTTTAATTTTCTAATTTCCATATTAGATCTACCATTTCAATTTTTAAAACTTTAATATCAGATTTGTGTTGAGTGACTAGAAAAACATGTATAACTATGATTTTTAGAAAAAAATGAGGATCTGTTGGCTTAAAGGAGAGTGATATTCTTGAGAGACTGTCAAGAAGGGTGCATTAAGTGGTTGTTATCACTCCATAGATATTTTTTTTTTACTTCGGACTACTTTTCACTGAATCTGTTTGGTTTTACCTACAAGCTCCATAAATAATCACCACAATCAGCCCACTGTTATGTCCGTACTTCGAGATGAAGGGAGGACGTCGTGAATTCGACTAACAAATAAATTTATTTCATTCGTTGAGAACCAGTCGTCGACTCCAGAGTCTTATTTTGCTCGCACTCAGTATATGCTTTCTAAAGTGTCGTCAGCTCGACGCTATGGTGTAGAATTACCGTCGAGCTGTGTGGGTAGTGAATATAAGTGTGAGGTACGCGACCGAGCATTCGAACACTAACCTACTACGCTTGATACATCTGCCGTCTGTTATCTTACGTCCTTGTGAAGTATTCGTCATCAGCAATAATTCTTTGAAGTTGATTGAATGTATTATATGTTTAAATGTAATTTAAACGAAAATGATTTAAATGCCAAAGGTGCCGTGTTAACAACCAAGTTATCACTTTAATGAGTTGAAATAAATTTTACAAAGTATAATTGTTACCGGATACAAAATAAATGTGAAATACAAAAATTTATCAAGGTTTTGGATTCGCGGATGTAAATAATCATGCCTTAAAGTTACCGTTTGTTTACAATAATTACATTTAAACTTACTTAAGTAGCGCTAGTTTAACCGCTGTTTGCCTAATCTCAAGTTACACGGGAACACCCGTGGCTAGATAGGTGGTAGGCTACTCCTTTACGCCGGAGACCCTTTTCGACGGTCCCTCTGCTTGTACCGCTCCTATAACGTACACTTTAAGATTACGGATCGTTTCGCTCACACAAGATCTAGTAATACTACTTATAATCCCGAAATCAGATTAACGCGTTGGATTGTTTTACTCTGACTAAACGCGGCTCGAAAGGTTTCTCAAGTCTTACTCTCGTTTAGCAGAACGAATCCGAATACTACTTATAATCTTGGAAGTCAAGAATTAGCGAGTTGGACTGTGCTTCCTATACTGACTAAGCGCGGCTCGAAAGATTTCAAAGACTCACTCTCGTTTAGTCAGGTCGCGATCGAGCACTCTAATCTCTGCAGTTACTTAGAGTTTGCTTGACAGAACAGTAAAGGCGCAGGATAGTATGCGGGAGGAGCTTTTATACTCTCGCGCTTAAGGAGGGCAAGTCGAGTTGGTATTCGACCTAATAATCGACGCAGTCCAGTAATTACTCCATTCCAAACAAAGGCCGATGGTTAATATTGCTGACGACTTGCACTTTCAGCGCGTATTGATTTCGAAAAAATGTTTAAAAACATTTATTAACAGAATCGATTGCTAAAGGTTTTGGAGCGGTAGTCTTACAAACTATGTCGTAATGCTGATCGCCCGCATTCTTACTTAAGTAGGTTCGAAGTTAACAATACGAAGCTTGAAATACACTCACACATACAATTAAATACATACACATGACCATGATATATCTGAATGCTGATCGTTCGCATTCTTACTTAGATACATGGCACAGGATATAACACCACTACAGCTGCTGCAATTTTATTTAGCCTCAAAAAAGTCCGTTTGGCCACACTGCGTTGCCAGGAAAGCATTGGTCAGTCCAGCAAGACAAGTGCCGATGACAGGGAGGGTCTTGATGATGATACTGTGTGGAATGTCGTCCTTTTTCAGAGACTGTGACGAAAATTTTTTAATGCTTACCATACATACGTATCACTTAAAAACTCACACTGGCGTACAAGAAGCATCAGAGTAGATCTACTGCTGTGCTGCAGTAGACTGTGTAGTGTCCGTAGTAGAACACTAGGCTGCCTACTGCTGGGCTGCTAGCTGTACGTCACTTTGGTACTCTTTTTGGCCCTGCTAGGCTAGACGGCGCGCGGGGCGGTACACTTTTTTCTCAGTGCAAGCAAATGTTGCTCAAATTAACGCTTAAAAAAGCGAAGCTACCGACAATTGCAGTCTCCAGTACCTGCAGACTGCAGACCTCGGAGCGGATCCTCGTCTTTTGAAAACTACACACCCGCAAAGTGCGTGTTTAGCTAGTCAGGCAGAATCCCATTTAAATCCTCCTAGGCTTCACGAAGTGGACCAAGATCGCGCTGATCACACCGCAGAGCATTCATGCTAGAGACACCACTGGTTTTATTGTGATAATACTCTGTGAGTTCCAACATCGGCTTCTCTGTCCGATACTTGAAACTCCTCAAGGAATGCAGATTGCTTAGTTTGTCCGTAACATCTATTTGTCACGTCCAATTTTTTGTACCCTCTACATTAGCGTAGGGACACCGCAGCATCTGTCTGGGTCAGTCATCGTGTCGTTGTCAGCCGACGTCCAGTCACAGCTCCTAAGAAAAGTGTACGAATAGTTCTGCTCTATGCTCTTCAAATTTCTATTTAAGAATGCAGGTACAGCGATGTCGAAGTCAGGATCAAGGAGCCTAACGTCGAATGTCATCAAGCCATGTGTTGGATGCCTTAATGTAGTCAGTCGGGCCATGAAGAAGTAATTCAGCAGCGTCACCGCCTGCTGGTGAGTCGGCGTTAAAATCACCCATGATTTTTTTTTTGGCTGTATTCAAACTAATGAAGACGCAGCTTATCGATGGAATTATTACCATAAAAAGGCACTTAAGGTGGATGATTTACTACGCAAACAAAAACGGGTGTGGCATGATCCAGCTGTACAATACACATCAGGTATTCAGGCACACTGGGCTTACCCTTTTCTAACGGTGTTAGAGGTCTTCAGCACCGCGACCTTAAGCTCCTTACGCACTTAGCGCAACCCCACCCCCTCAACGTTGCGATCATCGCGTGAGACATTGTACATATCAACCCTCACAGCTTTATCTTCGACGTACGGGCCCAGCCCAGGGGCGGCGAAACCGCTATGGTCGGTATGGTGCGACCACAGCTGAATTTTGAGTAGATATAGAATTCCATACCTGACGATCAGAAAACGGAAATTGAACACTATAAAACCTAGACGGTATTTTCAAATAAATAAAACTTTTACTGTAACTAATTTGAAAAATAAAATGATCAAGTATTGTATC
>JAPYYV010011474.1:0-10763 GCA_030522625.1 Copidosoma aretas | reverse complement strand
AACTTATGAACAACAGACATAATGAAATGTACACTGTATGCAACTGATCTAATCCTGCACATGAAACAAACTCTCACTTTACTTTATGACACTTTTTCATACATCTCTTCAACATACAACAGATCAATTTGCCCTTAAACTTCGAATTCCTTTTAATTCACGTCAGACACGATGTGATACATAGGTCCATCCAGTTTGAACTGACGCTGAATGATGTTCATGCTCCAAGACTGCTTCAAAAAAGGTGCAACACGGCAAAGGCAGATTGGCCTCGCTACAAGCTCAATCTGAAGATAGAGTGCACCACATGGAAAACCGGGAAGTTGTCGATTTAGAGACACTAAATGCGTACGTGGGAAAAATTGTTACAGTTATGAAGTCAGCCACAATAGGAAGTATACCGAAGGAGAAGAGCTACACAAAGTCGGTCCTTTGGTGGTCGCCTAAACTGATGACCCTAAAAAGACGTATATACGAGGAACGAAGCGTCCTGCAAGGAGTCAGAGACGAGCCTGCCAGGGCTGAGGCACAGAGAGGACTTTGTCCCGTTGGACGAGAATACAAAGGAGTGGTGGCTGCAGCTAGAAAGAGCAGTTGGTAAAAAAACATCAACGATCATAGCAACGCGGACGTATATGGACACATATACAAAGTTTCCAGTGATAGAATCATGCCAGCAACAGCTGCTATGTAATGTCATGAGGAGTGGCACTCATACTAAAGACTGGTTCGAAACTGCCAATGCAGTACTAAATGGCCTAATCAGTGGATCACCGAGTGAGGTCCCCGGAATCACTGATCTCGAATACCAGCAGCCAATCGAAGCGCCCATGAAGACCGAGGGTGAGGTGAAGAAAGCCGTGGAATCGCTACGGAATCGCAAGGCACCAAGTGAAACTGTTGAAATGTGCGGCAGGGACAAGACTGCTAGGTCCGCTTACCAGCCTCTACAATGGCTGCATGAGAATTGGCGTCTTTCCGGCAGTGTGGAAGGAGGGAATCGTAAGAGTCCTGCTCAAGGGACTAGAGAACGATCCATCAAAAGTTAAGTCTTACAGACCGATATGGCTCCTGTCAGTGCTCAGTAAGGGATTGGAAGAAATTATAAGGAGTAGTGTTGCCCAACAACTCGCACATGCAGAATACACTTCCAGGCGACAGTTTGGATTCAAGGCAGATTTTGGCATCGAGGACGCTATTGTAGAGGTGCGGTGCGTGGTAAAAGAAAGCTGCAAAAGTATAGTGTTTGCACTGCTGTTCGATATAAGTGTCGCTTTCAACAACCTGCTGTGGACCAAAGTCATGGAGCAATTGCGAAAAAGAGACTGTGCAGCAAACATGTACAAATTAATTGGCAGCTATCTGGCAGAGAGGAAAGTGACCGTGATGGATAACTACTGGTCGGTGACCAAGGAAATTGGGACCAGCGTTTTGGAATATGTGTATGGACGAACTGCTACTACGCCTTGAGCACGCTGGGTGTAAGGTAGTTGCCTACGCCGACGATATCATCGGCTTGGTCGAGGGAAATATCAGAAGATAAGAGGAGAGGCAGGGACAAGCATACACGGACCTCATAGTTGAATGGGCAGTCGAACAAGAGCTTGAAATCTCCAGAACAAAAACGGAGATGATAATGCTAAGAGATGTAGGAACTGGAAGACAGGCAGGGAAAGTTACAGCTGCGTAGATTCTCAAGGGACCCATAAAAGAGTCCCATAATAGGCTCTGGCACGGATAGCCTTGTGAAAACAGGCAAGGGAGGCAAACGTCCACCCACAATAAGGTTGGGAGGCACTACGATCAAGTATAAGGACGAAGTACGGTACTTGAGAGTTACAATCAAAACTAGGATCAAATCTAGATGCTAGAAAAAAGTAGACTGATTACGGCTCGCGCTGCAATAGCACGATAGCAGCCACTGACTCACCTCCAAGTGGCACTCCGCGGGAAACGAACGTGCACCGACTCAGACACTTCAGTCGGTGCACGGACTACTAAGAAGTCAGTTCCCTGAAATGGGTGATCAGGGAGACCCTACCCTGTGTGAGATTCTACATCAAAATCTTTCTCAACGGGGTTTTTTTTTCAAGCTAATTCCGATCTTGCACTGCTTTCGCCAAATCGACAAGATACGCGAGTATGGCAGGAATCTCCAGGATACCGTTGCCGAAAGTACATCCTTAAAATTTTAACGAATCACTACGTATAAGCAGAAGGTGAAGCGTTGGGGCTGCATAGGTGGTAGTGCGGGGGATGTGGTTAGGACATGTACGTAATCGTAAAAAGACTAGCTGCATACAAATTTCAACTTTCTTGGAAGTTGTCACGTTTGCTGTGTGCCATACGTGACGCATTCCATGTTTTACGATTATTTTAGATGCGCATATTCCTATTAATTTCATTTTAAAATATTAAGAATAATTTACTTTATCGCATTATGAGAAAGCAAATCAAAACCATAAAGTATGTCGAGCATCCGAGAGTACGAGACCCGTACATGGCCCTGATACAGAATTCCCTGTAGAATTTTCCGCAGGATCTCCTACAGGATGTCCTGTAGCATTACCTACACTATATCCTTAAGGATTTCATAGTAGGGAGAATGATTAAACAAATGTAAAAGAAGTAATTTGTTGCTTAGTTATAATCGATTGCCTGCAATAGGGGCAATAAACAATCTATGGCCAAATCGTAGACAATGCTAATATAATTTCAAGGTTTTTAAGCCATTTCTCATCACTGTTCTTAGGACTCATGAATGGTGCACTTGGTTACAATGTTGTCGCAAGAATTTTTTTTCTTCTACTTTTTTTTTGCTGTGATTATCCAAAAACTCCAATGAGCTTTCCATCCGTCTTTTTGAATTCGTTCTTTTTGGCTTTTAAATTTAAATTGCGTGAGCGCACCAGGGTAAATACATGCGCGCGCCTTACTTACGCCTGCAGTAGGTATTATTATAATGTTCGCGTGCGGCTTGTAATCATGCACAAGGAAAGAAAGGTGCAAGAAGGATAGAGGGAGAGGAATTATCAGCGAGCGTTTTGCTCTTTCGAGGGGCGACAGTTTTACGATGAATGCGTGTTTACGGCGGAACTTGACCTAAAATTTCGCATATGGCTTGCGTGTGTACATGCACACGCGTTGTATGCAGGACAAGAGCAACTGATCTTAAAATTCTTTCAGTTGTTATAATACAAGTATACTAAAGCCAATGGAAGGCCCCCGATTTCCCCTCCAACTCTCCGAACTCTGCAACCTGCAGTGAGAGAGGCCCATCGAAAAACCATTGCTAAGTCTCACCTACATCTTTCGAAGCGAATTCGCGGAAACACTTGCACGAAAGCAGATCTTTCATCTCGGATATCACCATGCGCTCTTGGAAGAGATTTTGAACTGGCATACATCTATAAGGCGCGCTTGGCTTTTCGCGTCTCTAGTCACGAAGGGACGTATATGCTTAACAGTAAATTGAATTTCCCCAGCTCTCACAGAGTTTGGAAATAATACTTATCATCTCCATCACTATAACCTAGCCCCCTTTTTCCTACACAACGTGATGAGCATACGGATATACACACGGCAACAGCCCGCACTTGCCGCCGATAGGGATCGCGGGCGCTTTCTCCGCCTTCCAAGTTCAAAAGCGGAGCCGGAAGGAGAGCGCGAATATACAATAATCAGCTCTTAAGCCTCTAAACGGTACTTACATTGAAGCGCGTGTGCTGATTTTTCCGCTCGTCAGCGCTATATATATCGAACATCGAACTGATCTCCAGCCATCATCAGCAAGTCTATCGTGCAATGAGTACGCAGACATCGCACCAACACTCCTTGTTATAAGCATTCGCAGTAGATGAAAAGAGATGACAAGGAAGACAATCTGTAGAGGCCCCTACGATCGGCAAACTCGGCACAGATGGCTTACTGTATAGCTGGAAGAAAAATAGCATCGCATTGACAAAGATGTACCATCAGTGACCTTCTGACTATAGTGTGACGGAGATGTCATCACAACGACACGTCCCAATAAACGTAATACACTGTCGTCACTTGTGGTAAACGTACGTGTTGCAGCGCGCCATTTTTCATTTAGCTACATTACGACATATTATGTGCCAAGTTTACCGACGGTAGGGACCTTATTAATTAGTTTTTTCACCTGAAGCACGGTGCACCAGCCATGACAAAATGAGAGAGGTTATGTTATCGAACCAGCCAATGGGAATTAAATGTTTGAATTTCCCGCTCAACGAATCAAACGACGCCGTACACTGTACAAGCTAGTGCAAGCGTTCCTGTTCAACTTTCCGCGGATAACGAGTGCGCAAATGTGTACAGAGCGACTGAGTATGCCAGAGCTGCAGTTGCTATTATACGCGCTCTCACCTCCAGCGTGATGACTGTGGTTATTCCATCTGTGAATCGCAGACGCAGGTGCGCACCGCGCGGTCATTCTCTGTCGAGAGCAAGCCCGTGCGCGAACGCGTTGTCGGTGATTCCTCTCTTTCGGTCCGAGATTCAGAAAGTCAGATTGGAAGCGCCGAGCTTTCCACATTCGTGTGAAAACGCAGGCGAAAATTTTTCGGCCCCGTAATGGATGCATCGGTGCAGTGTACTTCAGCATTCAGCGTTTCGCAGAGATAGGGGAGAACGTAAGTACACGGCCCCGGATATGTATCGCGAGATGCACGTGCCTCGGGGCTGCGGGATCGAATCATTGTTGTTGCGCTCTGTACCAACGAGCCACGGGTGTAATAACGGTGTTTAAGGTCTAATACGATTTGGAAAGCTTGGCCTTCGCCCGCGCGCTGCCCGTATACTTATATGTGCACATGCATCTGATCGACGTTGATATTAGGGACACGTGTAGGCGCATAATAAAAGTCGCCGTACGATCTAATGGTATATATATACGAGGGGTAAGTTGGAAAGTGTTGGCTCTTTTGTTTTCGCAGTGCTCGTTGATTACGTTTACGTGTGGAGATAGTATATACTTTGGCTGTAAGATTCGCGAAAACCAAACTTTCGACAATGAAACTGTTTTCCAGACGCCTGCATGAAATTGTAGTGATTTTGCCCCGTGAAAGCGTACGTGCGATCATACGACTGTACTTACAGCACATTTTGACGTAATGTATTTTTTAGAACCTCCATAGTAATTTTTACAATCACTTTCAACCGCTTGCAGTCGACGATGCCACTGCTGGCAGCCAGTAAGTAGAGAGATCGTCACTATACACCATCCTCATGTTCCACGCCGCACGCCTACCGGTGCGCTTAAATTGAAAGTCACCCTGAAAAATATCGCGTTACGAAAGTACCGCAAGCTCACGACGAAAGACTGGACGCATTAGGCAAATTGACGCTGCGCGAAACGCAAGAAAACAAAATAGAGGAGGACTTTAAATGTACGCTTTAATCGTGGGATATGCATACATACGGGCAAACGCTAACGATCGCCCGGGATCGGCAATTAGCACGAAAGTCGCGGCCGTCGTCCCCCGCCGAGATCGCCTATCTCGTACAAGATGCACGCGTGCAAATAGCAACAGCCATCATTATAACGACGAACATTAGATTCGCGTCGCTGATTTCGCACTCGTACGAAAAATCCCCCCGCGCCATCATCAGCCCGAGCGCGGATAAACGATCGCGAATGCGCGCGTGCCGTTAGGCCATTTCTACATCCACGCGCGCGCGGCTCCGTAATCTGCGGGCGAAACATCACGCGGGGACGTCTTCATTTTAATAATGACGGCACATAGGTGGTAATAATAACGCGTGTAATCGGTGCAATGGTTGCGCAAGCGAGCACGATCAAGAGCCCCCCCGGTCGTAAACAAACTGCATCGGTGAATATCAACAGCGCGACGTTGTTGCGGATTGATATGCTCGACGGTGTGTGCGAGTGTACAATACCGGAGGAAAAAACGAAAAAAAGAACGCGCGCGATGCAAATTTAGCGCGCCGACGCCGGCCACCTCGTGGTAATAAACAATACGCACACCTATACCATCGGCCCGTCATCAACCAGCCCCACGGCTGGTGATCCGATAAGGGGAGCGCGTGTACGCTGCACTCATACAGACGGTGATATACCAGGTGCTATCCGAGTACATACGTGCAGGCGGAAGCAGCGGCGGCGTCGAGCCCCCTAGGCATGCATTTACGGGGTTGGTTAGTTATACATGTATGTTTGTGTGCAGCAGTGCGGGTTCTGGCAAACCCATAGGTATACATGTGCACCATGCATGATTATCATCGCTCTGAAAAATGGCACTTGACGCCGCGTCACTAGCGCGCGCAAGCGCTAAAAGTCCCGTAGGCACATGCGTGTATGTAAGTATTACACCTATGTACCATGCAGCCGAGCAGGTCCGTTATTATACGGGGGCCAGTCTGCATGGGTCATATCGGTGTCTGCATATCCTCTGCCCATCTCTTTGTGTTGGTATACTGCTCCTGCTACTGCTACTCTTTGTACGTATGTTTGAGCACGTGTGTATTTATATGCATGGAAATCCCCATGGGCATGACTGTGGATGAGATATGGAAAAAGGAGGGGAGACAGAGAGGGTCCAATACCGATACCAATATCATAATACACAGCGCTCAGGTGGGTACAGATACCATATATGTACTGCAGCCTCCACTTTCACCTGCGACACGGTTCGGTTAGTTACCGGTACGCTGGAGCTACCGCGTGTGCACCTCGGCGCGCGCGGAGCAGAGGGCTCCTCGTCGTCCATACAGGACGCGACGACCATACGACGACGTATCTGATGTTCAAACGCTGTTGTGCTGCACACGAGTGTATAATACACTGGCACAACGATCGGCAGGGACGATTATCATTGTGGGAGAATGGAGGGGCCATTGGGAAATCGGCCCGTGCCGTCGGCCGCAAGCGCGAGCGTATTTATCAAGCGCGGCCTAAACGCTCTCTCCCCCGGCGGGAGATTCTCTCTCTCGGATTATAGGATCGTTGTTTACGAGAGAGCGCGTGCATCGCAACGGGCCCATTATAAGTATGGTTGTGAAGCTACCGGTGGTCGGTGGACCGGTGAACGGTGCAGCGGTACGTATTATACTGCGCGTACGCGTCCGCGGAGTTGAAAATCGCACGAGAGAACGACGAACGAGCCGTTATATAGACGGACAGCTGTATCGTATTGTATAGCTGTACGATCCTGTAGATCGGCGCGCGGCGGCGGTCCGATGGACAGCGGTGACCCGCTGATCCCGCTATTACGCACGGATAATGGGTGCGAACGTGTACATACGTGGATAGGTACGCGCCGCGCGCCTCGCGCGTTGTTATTAATTTTCCAGGCGATTTCGCGCGCAGCGCGGTACTTACAAGAGCCGCAGCTCTTACGCTCTACCTGGCCACTAATACTCCGTAAGAACAGCAGCAGCGGCACCGCTCGGACGCGGGATCGATCAATAACGCGTGAACCCGATAATTATGATCGCATGTATATGGCGCCTTCAACCGGGCTCTCTCCTTCCACACGAGTGTACCAGAGTCGGGCGTCGGTCTCGATCTACGTAAGGCGCGAAACATCCCCCCCCCCCAAGACTCTGGGTCGTGGGCCTCGGTTGGCATCAATGTACCGTACGCTGTTGCGCCGATTTTTGCCGATTTTCCCAGAGGGGAAGCTCGCGCGTCAATTGCAGGGCTCGATCCGGTTTGCTGGAAACGGGAAATCCCCGAGGCTGCTGCTGCTCTATTAATATTACACGCATGAACGGCCTGCGCGAGCGATCGCTCGACCGGTGTTGTGCAGGCGACGCCGCTCGGCTCTTGCGTACGACATTCAACGAGCCGCCCGGCGGACGCCTCTGTTCTTTTTGGACTCGCGCACGTACTGCAATGTTCGGGGGCCGCGGCGTTTCGAAGGAAAGTCCAGCGTCGCGCGGAATCCACAGGACGGCGCCGTTTCTCCAAGCCGTGCGATAACGCGCGCGGCGGGCGCGAGTATCCAGCGCAGCGGATGTTTGTATCGTTTATCGACAGCGGCGTAGGTATCGGGCACGGGAGAGCCGCGGGGGAAGCGCGAACGAAGGGGGGCACGCGCGCGTAGAGCGGATCACCTGTCTATTGCGCGAATCTCGATCGTCCGGGAGAAATTCTCC
Organism: Copidosoma aretas; assembly: GCA_030522625.1. Lineage (NCBI taxonomy): Eukaryota > Metazoa > Arthropoda > Insecta > Hymenoptera > Encyrtidae > Copidosoma > Copidosoma aretas. The sequence goes on along the minus strand of JAPYYV010011474.1, from coordinate 2,621 downwards.
CCGTCCGTCGGCGTCGCGGCGACGCGTCGTTATCTACGCGGCCGTACTTTCGTCCGCGGCTCTGAACTTGATCTCGAATGAAACTTTCCTTCTCTCCCGTGCGTGTATATGCAATGCACGACGATCGTCCGCGCGTGTGGGTTATTAAAAACCACGCGACAGACGTGCGTTATTGTACACACGTGTATGCAAGCGCCAAGCGACGCGGACGCCCGCGTGTCATTGGGTAATCTCGTGCGACACGTTTCTCTCGAGCTCCGGTTGTCGATATTATACACTCGCGTAATATAATGGCAGGCCGACCGTGCCGTCTCGACTGTCTCTCCGGATTCTAATCTCTGTGTATACACATATACGTTCGCGCACAACGCCCAAACTGACCCTGAACGGGGAGTGTCGCCGATGGCATTATTTACCGCGGAGTGCGGGTATGCAAGTAACGCGGATACTCGGATTTCCCTCCACGCGAGGTCTACTTTTACTTTTATCACAATTATTATCCGTTTCTCGCGTCTCCGCGGTTCCTGAAGCCATAGTGCTTGTATCGCGGTGCGGGCTTTTACTCAGCCCGAGGCGGGCCCCATCACGGTGCCCAGTGACACAGTGACGCCGGCACGCGATGGCCATTTTCACCGGGAGGCGTGGGCAATTAACGCGACGCCCGCGTGACAGTTGATTCGCATGCTGCGCTTTGCGAGGTTTTTCGCGGGGCGCGATCCGGTGCTCCGATTCGAGCAAGATTCCCAGATCGCGCGCGGGCTCTCGGTGTAGAATTTTCATCGCGATGTACGCCGGTGATGCGTTACGCGTGGTTTTTTTGGTCGGAGGGTTTGCATTTTCATCGATTTATCATCGTCGATTATGTTTCGATTAAACATCTGGAGACTTTGGACCTTGAATTAATTACAATTGGGGTCTCTATACTTGAAATGAAGGTTCACAATCACGGCTGACACGATGAACTCACTTATCACTCCGCCCACCGGAATATAGCTACGATACGGGGGTGGCAAGTTCTCGATTTTTTATGTGTGGAATTTTTTTCGTTGGTTCAGATAAATCAGTTATTGATAAAAAAAAAAATCATTCACAGAGTAAAACTGTAATAGAGTGTAAATGTACACTTTGCTGTTCAGGCATGGCCTGGCAAACATCAAACATTTCACATTTTTTGTCTTTGAATGCATGATTCGATATGGCGAAACACAGTTTTGAACATGTCAGTGTGCTACCAGTTAGTAAATATGGTTACTTTTGTTCTACCTGTTGAAAGAGCCAAAATAAGGACCGGCATGGAATTCCATACTATTTTTTCCACAGGTGTTAAAAATTTCATCCCATCCATATCTAAGTTGCCACCCCTGCTACAATAAAACATGATTATTTTTAATGAAAACTTTCAAGGTCATGAATGTTCGACCCGTACCGAGTTTTTTTTAACGTCGTTGATGTTTTTGTATTTCTTATTATTGCACTCATTCAAATAACAACAATCAATTTCGTGCGTAGTTTATCACGTTCGGCAGAAAAATAAAAAAAACAATTTATACAAATGAAAACAAATTCTGGCAATTTATTATTCAAGTGAGCACAAACGGACAGCTCGAATTTCTAATATGCTGTGGACGGTGCTGATGACGTTTTTTCTCGCTGTAAAAGTATAGTATAGTATTCAACGCAACATCTCGAAAGCTCTTGCAGTTCTTACGTAGCGGGAATTATTGGAAGTCGAAAATCTAATAAAGTGACGCCTGAAGGGAAATATCAATTTTTACGGCAACAGCATCGGCCTCTGTTGTTTCGAACGTCGAATTTCGTACACTGCTTCCTAAGTAAACCAAAAAAAATACTGTTACCGAACAACTAAAGCAGCCTTTAATTTTCGCACTGTTTCGATGACCACCACCAAACTACCCGAGTAAGTTAAACCTCTCGGCCTCGAATCCTCGCTAAATACAGCCACCCCGACCAACGACCGGCTTGCTCCAAACGCCAATAAATTTAAAGCCAATAACTCGGCAAAGTACTAAATAATAATAATTGTTTCCCTTCAGCTTCAGTACGGACTCAAATTCCACGCGCTGTAGATCGCAGGCTACCCGATCTCGAACCCGATACCGCGACTCGCTACTGACATTCATCCATACAAAATACGTTCATAGATAGATACACGCACGTACAACATGCATTAAATAGATACAGACAAACACGAACATGTAATCATCCCAGCACATGTATGCAAATATTCATTCACGTACGTTCTCATGGTGGCCTGGTACACCCTCGCGGGATTCATACTTTCTTATGGTGGCCTAGTACTTTCTCATGGTAGCCCGGTACTTTCACATGGTAGACCGATACACCCTCGCGGGATTTATACTTTCTTATGGTGGCCTAGTACTTTCTCATGGTAGCCCGGTACTTTCTTATGGTAGACCGGTACACCCTCGCGGGATTCATACTTTCTTATGGTGGCCTAGTACTTTCTCATGGTAGACCGGTACTTTCTCATGGTAGACCGATACACCCTCGCGGGATTTATACTTTCTTATGGTGGCCTAGTACTTTCTCATGGTAGCCCGGTACTTTCTCATGGTAGACCGGTACACCCTCGCGGGATT
>JAPYYV010011473.1:0-10765 GCA_030522625.1 Copidosoma aretas | reverse complement strand
TGATGATGATGATGATGATGATGATGATGATGATGATGATGATGATGATGATGATGATGATGATGATGATGATGATGAAATGAATATTACTATCCAAAATCAAACCGATGATGGAAATAAGAATACATCCAACAAAGTATATTTACAGATAGTTGATAAAAATCAGAAACAATCATTAGAAATAGTGTACAGCTTTAAGAAAAAGATGGAATGTACAAGTTGGGAATTTCTTCAATAAATTTCACCAACAATGAAATCAGAATGAATGAGTTAAAATATTATATGAGCATTGGATTAATGGAGCTAGTTATGAAAAAACATCCTGACACAACTCGCATAATTGAAGATGACTTGGCTAAATATTATATGAGGGATCATCGCTGCCTCACTACAAAATTGCTAGAGCAAAGCAGCAAGTTGATTATGTACATTGGGTCGACCCTAATGAGCTAGTCGATTGACTTTGATAACTCGTAGCTGAAAGATTAGCAGGGAATTCAAGTCATGAGAATGAGATAATATCGATTATTGAAAAGTTGGAAGAAGGGTGTACTGAATTGACGTATATTGAAGCACATGCCAATGGAAGTTAATATCGAAATGAGCATCGACGTGTTCGGACGTAAGCTGGACAAGAGTAAAGGCAGCAGCAGCCAAGGTTCTCCCGGTATTGGATAGAAAATTACTGTTGATGGACACAGGGTCCGTACAAATTTCCTAATTTTAAATTCCAGGATTTTCCCAGGATTTCCAGACGTCATTTTTACGATATCTCATACAACAGTGATGGAAAGGAATTCAAGTGTATTTAGTAAATTGTTTAAAAATAATAAGACATTGAACAAATTATTGTTATTAATGTATTTAGTAGGGAAAGCTTTTTTAATATTAGACTATTATTACTTTTTGATCATTCTTATACTTATACAATTACTCATTTTACGCACATCATAAGGTCTAATATTTCATTTTAAATACTATTCATTTAAAATTTAAGAATTTAAGAGTGTTTTTTTAATACTTAAGAAGCCTTTTTAGAAGATGCCGCTATCAATGCATTGATTGGACAAAAATTTGCTTTGGCCCTGGCGCCCCTGACGGGCTGTCAACTATATACGGGCTGTGTGCAGAAAGCGAAAGAGACATATAAATACTTATTCGGTGAATTATATTAAATGACGATAAAACCTTGTACAGGAAATACGTTGCATCTTGTAGATAACCTGTATCTACACAACGCGTTCGAAAGTAATTTTTCAAGACCTCGAAACGAGACTTTTGAAAACCTTTCACTTCAATATTTTTTTATCGAGATCGGCTTGTTTCGACTCGAAGTAGGTTGCATATGCCTTACTTATAACATTTTGAATTACTTTGCAGTCAATTAAAAAAATTTGAGTAAGCAGTCCATCGAAAATTCTATTTTCAAACGCTTAGACTTCAACTCTAGTTAAACCAAAATATTTAAATGCAAAGCAAAATTCATAAACTCGGATTTCCAGGATATAGGTAAAATTCCGGGAGTTTTTCATGATTCTAGGAGGTAAAATAAAATTCCAGCAGTTTTCCAGGCATTCCAGGATTTTTCAGGTCTTGTACGAACCCTGGCCGATAGTATGATCTAGATAACAGGAGATTATGCAATGTTGCAGCAGCAATTAACCCAAATGATGCCATGAATCTTAGCATTTTTCAGAAGGAGAAAAAAGCTATAATGGGTGAACAAGATAAGCTAATTGTAATGTTACATAGTTTGAAAGACGTGTTTACACAGAAAATAGCGAAATTGAAGTAGAAAATATTTACGATGAAACAGGCATTGGCTCAGATTTTCAACATTACTTCAGAAGATAATAATAGCAGAAGATGTCACCCAAGCAAGATACTGGTTGTATGTGTAATATTTTATCGCATTTGCTCACCAGACACCAACAAGGATGGATCATAAGAAGAAAACTGTAGTGGAAAAGCTCCACAAACCAGCTCGCCGAAACTATCTACACCGAAAGTATGATGTACGAGGATTGGATGAGACTTGGCAAGCTGATCTCATTGAAATTATACCTTATGCTCGAGAAAATAAAGGTTTTAGGTACATGCTAACCGTAATCGATACATTTTTAAAGTATGCATGGGCCATACAAGTAAAACGTAAAACAGGAGATGACGTCACAGTGGCAATGAAATCTATACTTAGTCGAGGTCGAGTACCAACAAATTTGCATATAGATGGAGGTAAAGAGTTTTACAATGAGAGATTTCAAGATCGAATGAAAAAGTATAAAATCAATCTGTACTCGACATACAGTAACGTCAAAGCATCAATACGTGTGAGATTTAATCGCATATTAAAAAATAGAATATGGGTTGAGTTCAGTTTGGATGGCAACTTTAAATGGTTTAATTTACTACCAGATTTAATTGCAGCCTATAGAAACTGAAAACATCGTAGAACAGGCATTAAACCAAAAGATATTACGTCGACTAGCAAAGCTGAAATAATAAAACGCTGTAAACGTCAAGATAAGTCTGAAAAAAAAGCCAAAATTTAAAATTAATGATAAAGTACGTACAAGCGAAGTAAAAAATCTTTTTGACAAGGGCTACACACCGAATTGGTCAGCAGAAATTTTTACAATTGCTAAAGTATCAAAAACAAATCCAACTACTTACCATTTAAAAGATTATAAAGATCAGTCTTATTTTGAGGGTTTTTCGAGCAAAAACTTCTAAAGGCTGAATATTCAGATGTCTATCTTGTTAAAAAAGTACTCAACAAACGTGGTGATCAAATTTTTGTTAAGTGGCTGGGGTTTGATAACTCACATAATAGTTGGGTTAATAAAACGTATATTTAACGAAAAAATCAAATAAAATAAGAAAAAGAAAGCAGAGGGGGCCCCAACGAACGCCTCTCCCTGTAGCAATCAACCTATTTTCCATTCATTTTCTCTCCATAAACTTTCTCTCTTTTTTTTCTCTTTATTTATTGATACAAAAAAAATTGATTCATAAAAACTAATATTACAAAGATGAGTTTACAAATTAAGAAATTCAAATGTATTATCATTATGGTAAACTATGAATAAAGTAAAATTTTCAACTTTTTCTCGTAACTCGCTATACAAGTCATCATTTTATTCGAGGGCTTTTGAAACACGATCTGGAACGAAGACTTGGAATTTATCGTTGATGGTGATGAAAATCTTGCAACCAAAGCAGGTGTTGATCTTCTTCAGCTTCGTCACCATGTATTCTTGCTTGTTCTTCAATTCTGATAACTTCCTTGTCAGAAGGTAGTTGTTGCTGGCAATGCGGTTTAATGCAGCAAAGCCTATTTTATAAAACGGAAAGAAAAAATTTATTAGCTTACGTCCATAGCTTACAGTATATTATGCAAAAGTTGTAACGCACCACGAAGCAAGTGTTAATCTTTTGAAGAATACGAAGATTTGAGGCCTTTGTCTCTTGCTAGGAGGACTTGATGTGCTCTCTGCCTCGTCCGGTGATGGAATGAGCTCTGCAGGCTGAAGTACTTCCTGATATAGGGCTATCCTCTCTCCAGAGGTTTCCTCCACTCCAACACATCCCAGCTCCATTGGCTGTTGCTCTCCATCTTCTTCTCCCTCATCTAGAAGTAGTTGTAATGCTTCATCCTACTTACCCATGATGAGTTAATGCCCCCAAGATAGCGAGTCTGTAGAGTTCGGCAGCAGATGGCGCTTATCAGTTTGTGGGCTTAGGGCTATTTTTTGCTATTTTTCAGTGTGGACATTATGTTATTGCTTTGAACGTATAAGATTTTGCACACTTGTGACTTCGGTTTTATTGAACAGGCAGTCTTTACAGTCTTCAAAAATTATTTTAGTTTTAACGACAGATGTTTTCACACCTTTTGCTCTTTTAATCAACTTATCGTCTTACATTTTAAACTTAAGCATAATTTAACCGCAACACTTATCCTTCATGAGTCCAATTACTTTTTTGTTCCTACGAAGTAGGCCAAATGGATTATCGTCTGCATAATCTGATGTATTGAACTTATTGATATCTTCACCTATGACATTGTAGATGTCACTGCCTTGAATTCCATAGATCAAACTGTCAGTGTCAGCATACAGTAACTTGTACATACCTACTAAACGTTGTTTTATATACAAATAATGAAAATTGTACATCAATGTTTTTGATATATAGAGTACACTGAGTCTAACGTAGATAGGTTTTTTAATTGTGATATCTGTTCATGTACGTTGTATGGCAACGAGATTTTCGGCGAATATTGTATGACTGTGGAAATTCGGCTTAGCGATGAGGGTCTCCGTACTGTAGCGTCCATGCCACTTATCAACAAGTTTCACGTCGAATCTTTTCCGCTAATTCTCCATTGTTTTTCCGAAATCAGCGTTGATCAAGAGCTTAAAGAATAGTTCTTCAAACTCTTTTTTGGCATTCTTCCGTTTTTTGGTATTTAAATCAACGTATCACTTTAACCATGCACTCTGATTAAATTTTAATGCTCTATGGATTTATCTCAAGATCATCCCATGCTTCAAAGCTTCCTTTAAAGCTCGATAGTGTATATTGTATCGTTCCTTACTATACACAGTAGACATCAATTTTTTCTGCTTCGTACCACGCGGAGCCATATGTTCAGGACACAAAGGAAAGTCTTTGTGTTCATCACGTAAGCTCCAGGGGTATTCTAAGTCGACTTCTAATATACATCCGTAAAAGTGATCGTCCGGAATATTAAAAAAACTAGGTCTGTTGAGATTTCTCACCCATTCAAAGCCGCCAGATGGTAAGGTCTGCTTCATTGCCCGTCCGAAGAGTTATTTGCATCATAGTACATTGGATACTTCTCTTATTCCTCGGGATTATAACCTTCAGTCGTATATTTATTATTTGACTTAGCATATGGGTTACAACATTGACTAATGCCACCTTTAATGCCTCTATCGATGAACAACAGCATATCTATACCAGTAAGAAGCTCCAATTCGACATAAGTGTATTTTAAAATAGCGTCCCACGTTAATCCAGGCGTTGTATAGTAGTGTGGAAGATCAACATGTTGTACGGAAATTTTCAAAAACATCCGCAAGCAACAACACATCAGTCTTTAAGTACAAATCTGAGTATTTATCGAGAGTTCTAATGTTAAATATATTCCAAGCATTCACAGCGTGATTATACTCATCATCAGAGATGTGGCTGTCAATAAGTTTACTGTAAAAGTCTTCTTTACTAGGCAACTGCACATCTTTAAGCTTCTCCAAGGAACTGACGTAATCATACGGAAAGACCTTTTCTTAATAATAATTTTATCTGTTCTTAAGTATAACCGTCCCTTAAAATTCGTTCGAAGTTATATTATATTGATCCAGATAAGATGCTAACTTCTCCAACGATGATGCCATAAATCTGACGGAATCGATGAATCTGAAGTTATTGTCACTATCGATATGCTTTGTAAAAGATATGTATTTTTCTTTATTTTCTGCAATAAGCGTGATACGTCTTTTAAAATCTGTAGCTGTAGCTATTTCTTTCATTAGTAAGTGAGAGTTATATTCAGCTAGATTGTGAAATATAACAGTTATGTATCTCGAATTTGTGTAGTTAATGTTACATTCTTTATTAGCGGCTTCTCTAAACTTCCCACTAAAATGAAAATAATGTCTAACTTTTTTTTTTGCCTTCTTGGAAATCTTCCCACATATATCGCATGATTTAGCCTGCGCGAAGTTTAAAGTTTCTTCATTGGTGAGATTTATCGGCTTGGATCCTTATACATCTGTCTGATTCGACTGCAAGAGCTTTTAGTTTATCTACAAACCATTCTGCTGGAGTCTTAGCATTAGCAATATCTTCATCCATTTGTCTATAGCTAGAGTACATCGAGCGCGCAATACTGTAAGCTTGATGTTTTTGATATTTTCGCTCATCATCTTCCACAGGTTTCAAGAGACATTCAAAATCAGCGTATATTATGTAAGGTACTTTTTCTTTATAATAAAAATTATTAAATTGTAATACACTTTGATCTTTAGTTGGAAGTTTCACTTTACACTTATTATTTATTACACAATCGATTTCATGAGATGCTCAGTGCTCAAAAAGCTCAAACATCGATCACAAATGGAGCACTTACTTTTATGATTAGTAAACTGGCTTCTCACCAATCTTGATGGATTTTTAATCTACACATAGTGAATTTTGAGTTCTGAAATACTGTTAAGATTTGCAATTTTATCATGTTCTTCTTCATTCTTATCAATGTAATAATTCTAAATAAGTAATAAATTGACATGTATTTCTTTCTTTAACGAAGTTATATAACACGGAGCAACATTAAAGCTGTTTCCGAATTTCTGAAGAAGATATCATTTCACAGAGACAGAATTTTGTTTCTTAAACTTAGTGACATCTTTCACTGACACAGGATATTAAATACCGTTGAAGTTAAGCTCGTTTTTATACTTTATCTATTGATTATTACGTTCCGTATTTTTTTCCACATGACGTAAAGCAGATAGTAATGCCCACATAGAACACTTATCATCACTGATCTTTACATTCACACAAGATTTTTCATTTTGAATAAAACGCCGCAGTTCAATGTATGAATTTCCTTTCATAGGAATAAACTTATTTATGTTGATGGTTAAACTCAAAATTTGTTGTAAGGACCAACCCGAATCCCTTTCTTCAAATTCTACCATTTGTTCTTTTAATGGTTCACTGACATTCACATCATACTGTTCACTAAGATTTGATGATTTATAAATTGAATTATTTCTAGGGTTAAAATATTTCATCTCACTAGTTTTACTAGTATGTATGACATATTCACTTGAAAGTTCCGTATTCACGTTCAATGCACTATATTCTTGAAGGGCAGCCGTAACTTTTTCTTTAAACAAAAATCTCACATCATCCAAGAATAATTTAATGTCTAGATGTGCAATATTCGTTAAAACACCCGATCGTATGCGTTTTTCAAAGGCTGATACCACATCATCGCACTAAACAGTTTCTCTAGACTGTGTCAGCAAACTGCCAACTAAGACGATGTATAACTGATTTTTCGGTTTGGTTAGTTTTGATGAAGCAATCAATCCTTATAGTGTTGTAATCGCCTTAACCACCTGCATACATCTGAATCATCTACATCCATACTGGCTGCATAATCTAATGACTGCAGCAACATTTTTACAGTCAGTTTAAAGTACTGCAAGTCCGCCATCGTAACGATGCTCCAAACAGTCAAAGTAGCTCCTGGAAAGTTCAAACATTGAATGATTAGATTCATGAGCTTAACCTCTTTTAATACATTTTTAAGCTTGGTGTAGATGCCTTTATAACATCTTCCTAATATAATAAATAGAAAGAAAGTGGAAGGGAGCCCCACCCAGCGCCCCCTTCCTGTGTAGTACAACTATATCATACAACTACTCCATAAGCTTTCTATCTATTTTCGAACTTTATTATAATTTTAAAATAGAAACTACATAAAATATTTTAAGGTTCATTCTCTGATGTCTGTTTCTTTTTTCGTATTTAGTTCGAAATATTTTGATTCTTTATCCTCGAGCAGTTGACAACAGTCAATTACTTGCAAATCTGGATCCGATGATCTTGATGGCGACGGAGATTTCGAAAAATTTCATCGATGAATTGATACAATATCTTATCTGCTGTAGACTTCCATCGTTACGAATCTATCGGTACTAACAAGTATGAATAGGAAGGAGGCTCCTTTTCCTTCTCCTCATCAAGCGGTGAATCGGCTTGGGTAGACGGATACTCATCATCATTAACATTGTAAAAAGGATGAAAAAATACATTGTTTGAAACAATCTTCTCTATTGCCTTGAAGTTTCCATTCTCAAATAAATCTTCATATGAAACCGAAGCAGGTGGAGGTGATGAATTGGTTTCCCAAATTATCTCTGACCACAACTCATTCATGATTTCAGTCGGATACAATGCGAGATTTGACAATGTCCAGGGAGATACAGTTATTAAACCTAGTTCATCTTTATCCGAAAAGACTTGCTGCCACAAAATCCTTTTCACTCATGATCAGCTTCAGGAATATGCTTTCTCTTACAATAAAGCTTGGATATGATTTGAAAATATTTGAAATAGACGTACTCGAAGAAAAATTCTTATTCAATGATGACCTCTGCTGGTTTGTTGTGCTCCAGAGCTAAGTTCTGCCTTGTATCCACTCTCCGATTAGAGTAAGGGTAGAGCTAATGAACTGTTGATGCTCTCTGCTCCAGCTCGAAGCGAAAGATGATGACTCCGAAGCTCAATGCCATCTTATATTCTCTTTGACTGGAGTGGTTGAACAGTGGAGACAATCCTCTGGACTGCTGCCACCGATGTGCATTGCTCTAGCTGGAAGCGAACAATGATGACTCTGGAGTTCAACGCTGCCTTATATCCACCCTGGAGTTAGAGTGGGGGTAGATACCGTAACGCAGACGCAGTGGAGTCTGCTGCTGTTACTGCCGATATGCTCTCGACCAGCTCAGAGCCACAAATGATGTCTCCAGAGCTTAGCGCTGTCTTATATCCCTCTGAGCTGGAGTTTTGAAACCGTGGAGACGATACTCTAGACTGCCGCGCAGACGTACTGGACTATGCTGCTGCTGCCACCGATGTGCTCTTCTCCGACTCCAAGTGAAGTATGACGGCTCCGGTGATCGATGCTACCTTATATCCGATCCGGAGCTGGATCGGGGGTAGAGACCGTGGCACAGACGTAGTGGACTCTGCTGCTGCCGATGTGCTCTCGACCAGCTAAAAGCGAAAAATTATGACTCCGGAGCTCAACGCTGCCTTACATCCGCTCTGGAGCTGGATTAAGGGTAGAGACCATGACGCAGACGTAGTGGGTCTTATCTTTGGGTTGGATTTGCTATGTCAAGTAAAGAATGAGGACTCAAGAGTTCGTCACTTCCTAAAATCCTCTGTAGTTGAGGGTGGGGGATAGTGTGCGCATGCGTATGTATGAAAGAAGGGTGGAGATTTATTAGAACGTCTGTATAAGAAGGGTGCAAGCTGCTGAGTTCTCAGTCGTCAACAAGCAGAGCTAATAGACGGACCTATGAAGAGATCTCTTGACTCTAGAAGAAGAAGACAATTCAGACGACGAAAACAGATTTTCACCATGGATTATATGGTCGATCTTCAAGCAGAGATGTCAAAAGACCCGAAATCTGTCAGACTTAATGTCTATTACGCGGTCAAGTATACATATATACATATATATATATATATATATAATACATATAGATATACCTGACTACATAATAGACCTGAAATCTGACAGACGTCGGGTCTGTTTAACATCTCGGTCTCCAATGCTTCAAGTGATCATCCAACTTCTTTGTGTTGAAGAAGGTTGCTATTATTGCTGTCGAAAATGATGTTATACTTACTTAAAGGATTGGAAAAGAAAAATTCTCTCGAGAAAATCATATTCAATGAGTAAGTACAAACCATTATTTACTTATTGTTAGTAATTTATAATACTACTATGTTTATTCATAGTAGAGCGATTTATAATGTAGAAGATATGAGGTGTCCTTTATTTGAAAGCCTCTGAGTTACAAAGATCTATTGAGAAAACCATTCACTTGGAAGAAATCCAATATGTGCAAAGCATAATGTTATAACTTATTTAAAAAATTGGCTTATCACTTTCAAGTTACTGCCTTCATCGATATCATTAGAGGGAGGAGACACTGTTGATTTTTATGATTATTAATTTATTATGTAATTTACATGTATTTTTATTACTCATTCATTATGTAATTTATATCTATTTTTTTAAATAAAAAAAAGGTAATAAAAGAGAGAGAAGGTAGGGATGTAAAATATGAGAGGATGTTTCTCACAAGTGTGGGCGTTGGTCGGAGCCCTCACTACTTCTCATTCTATCATTCTGGTTCATAAATTTTCCACTATAGAGATTCTATAATTTTGTAGAATTTCGAATTCCTTCCTATCCACTTAAATAATTATTTAAGATAAAGTAGTCATTTAAGGTAAAGTTCCCATTTTTGTATCCAACATGTTTAAAACAAATAATTAGACTTTACTGATAGCGTAATAATTATAAAGTTATTTATTACATTTTTTAGAATAATTGATTGTAATAATTTGTTAATTTTTACGTGGTTCCTGGCTTAATTTTAAACCAAAGGTGTGATATGGTTTATCGTAACTAACGTGAGCTCTGTTGGCTGTGCGATTTTGTGACTCATCACCGTAAAATCATATCATACATGTCGGGAAATTACATTTCTAACCAAGTGTTGTAATGTACTATTTATAACGAGTTTTAAAACGTTAAATAGTTTCTATTCCTCAATGATTGTGAAGCAAGTCCACTTCAATACATTTATGGAATCATACACATTTATAGCTTAAGTATTAAGCGTTTGAATATATGAGGAATAGGAAGACACGGTTTTCTGAAAATATATTTATATAAAATCTTGAGTATGTAATGGATGATGTAGGTAATTATATAATACAATTCCAATCAGGTAACTATGGATAATTTCTTCATCATTTTTTGATGTAAAAATAATACACAAATATAATCTCAGCATTTCAAAAAATGAATAGAACAACATTTAAATGATAATGGTAGATCAATCACTTGTAAATTATATTATAGTTGAGTAGTCAATGATACAAGTCAATGTTTCTTGATTTCTTTTAATGCGCAACGTTTCGG
>JAPYYV010011472.1:0-10766 GCA_030522625.1 Copidosoma aretas | reverse complement strand
ACATGGAGATTATGTTGAAAAATAAAAAGAAATTTTTACAAAATTTATCGTTTTTCTTTTGTAGGCTAATTACTTATCGGACCACCCTCGTATATTATAGTACACGTGCATGGAATATACCTTATTGCGCACGTATTCCATGTCGGTAAAGTGGAGAAATGTGCACGAAGTGTGACAAAGTCAGCTGATTCTGTACTTGGCTGCACTATAGCACTCATTGCTTTCAGATTGACTGAACTTTAGCACAGTCACAATACATACTTACAATGCTAAAGACCCAACAATCTGGGAGCTTTGGCTGCACTCGGAGATGGCAACCTGTCTTGCATCGAGTTCGTAGCGGTTAGGGTGCCTAGATTAATATTTTTCCCTGACTTTACGTTAATGATGATGATAGTGATAGTGATAGTGATGATGGTGATTAAAGATAATGATGATGATTGATAGTGCAAATGATGAGAATACATTTTGTTAAATATTCACATATGACTCTTTTTTCTAATTTTTTTTTTACTCGGGGGGCTGCGCCTTCCCGAACCCCACCCCCTCGCTTGTGCGCCACAAACCGGCTACGTGCGCATTGGTAACTTGTCGTACTTGTATCACAATACACTATTTCAATTGCCCCCTACGAAGACTAGCACAACTCAAATTTTAGGATATATCTTTGCGGATCAAATTAAAAAAATTTAAAGAAATTCGGCATTGTTGAAAATAAATGCATGCGTGCCCAATTTATTTAATAATGATTTCGTGAACCATAACCTCTAAAAAAACGAAGAAAACGCTATAACCCAAAGAGGATGCAAGATAGCCCAGAAATAACGATTTTGACGAGTATTCAAAAGGGGAAATAATCATCGGGGCGCATAAATAGAAAGGTTATGGTACCCTTTCAAACATATTCTTCATTTTTTATGTGAGTCATCTGATGCGGCGGTTGGGAGTGAGTGTGCCTCTTGCCGTCGCGACATGTCTTGCCATCCCAACTCTTCGAATGACAAATATGAAAAATAGCAGATAAAATAAATTTTTTTTTTTTTCTTTGTTATTTCATCTGGACTGAAGGAAAAATAATGCCGAGCCCTAAAAATTGAATTCTAACCTAAAAATTAGCATTGAACAGCAAAATTTTTTATATTTTGCCCATGAAAAAGAATAAAAAGCTAATTTTTTTTTTTTTTATTTAAATATATTGTATTTATAAGGTCAAGCTTAAAGAAGATTTACAAGTCAAAACATAACTAAAAATTTTTTTTATGTTAATTTTATGAGTATTCTGCACTGTAAAAAAAATTGGTTGTGCGGAACCACCAAAAATACGTACAGCCACACACCTACTCTCTTGGTCGCACGACACGCCCGTTTTGGGCGCGCAGCGCACCCGAATCTCCTGGCAAGCGGGCTGACCAAAATTTTGGTGCGCGGCGGCATCAATTAATGGTACTGTTCCACGCCCAACCGCTTGCGCTTCTTCCTGCCTGGTTTAAGATGCAGTACACTTTGTTTTTATATTAACGTTAAAGTAATCAAACAAATAAATTCGCCGATTTACTACACATGCAACATTCAATATAATCCGACCTTGATTTAACGCTGTTTACTTACAAAACCATAGTAAATTTACTACACTGCTTATAATATTTACTACGACATCTGTAATGTCCTATATAACAGAGTGTTAATTGTTTTCTTTCGTGATAATTATTGAAGTAAATATGTTTCATAAATAGAATATTTAAATACTTCTTTAACCTTAAAAGAATTAAAGATTGGGAATTTTAGTGTTTAAATACTAAGTACACACACGGAGATGGATTCGTTCCGAACGTGACTGTCAGGCAATTTCAATAACATCACATGAACTACGTTCCCTCATGTCCATTTTAATTTTACTATGGTTTTATTAATATCAAAATTAAATCGAGGTAGCATTATTATGAATATTGCATGTAGTAAATCTGCGAATGTATTTGTGATGTTGCATTAACGTTAAATATATACAACACTAAGTGTACTGCATCTTAGAACAGACAGGAAGCAGCACAAAGGGTTGGACCAGAAAAAGTACCATTAATTGATGCCACCGCGCATCAAAACTTTGGTCAGCCCGCTCGCCAGGAGCTTTGGGTGCGCGGCTGTAGGTGTTTTTGATGGTACCACGCAACCAACTTTTTTCCAGTGTGGAAACGGAAGCACAAAAAAGTAAATTTTTTTCGCTCTGTTTGTTAATCCGTATAAAATTATAAAAACTTACTTAAAAGGTCAAGACATTAGAACTTAACCTAAAAATTAGTAATAAACACCAATTTTTTTGATATTTCGCCCATGCGAAGGGATAAAAAGCTTATTTGTATTCTACTTACCTCTAAATTTATTGTATTCATAAGTTCAAAATTGAAGAAGCTCCAAAAGTCAAAACTTAACATAAAATGGTTTATTTAATGTCAGTTTTCTTAACATCTTACAAAGGCAAACAGTTAAAATTATATATTTTTTCTTATTTTTTTGTTATTAAAAATAGAATCAGGAAAACATAATAAGGAAACCTTGAAATTAATCGCTATCCTCAAATACATTTTTACCTAAGTTTTTTAAAAATCTTACTACTGGAAACACACACAGAGTAAAATTTTTTTTATTTTATATTTACGAAAGAAATTAGAAAAAATTAAGCAAGGGCTCTTAAATTATAATATTAAGGAACGGAGAAAAAGGGAAGATAAAAGAGTAGTAACTAAAGAAATAAAAAAGTACCTAAAATAATTTAAGAATATTTAAGTATTTACATAATCAATTTAATAAAACAAATGAGTCAATTACTCTAAATAAAAAAAATAAATATATGTAAAAGTTGCATTGCAAGTTGGATTAATGTTGCTCCCTACCACTATATAGCACAAAATTTTTAATAATTCACATAGATGTCTGTTGTCATACAGTAATACAAAGATTCTGAAGTGCAGAAAAGGGATACATTAAAGGATAGGAAACAATACTTTTATGCAATGTTTTATTTTACATTTGCGTATAATTCTGAATTGTTCAATTACACTCACGAAACGCAGGAATCGATTAAGTTATTTTATCAAATTTAAATTTTTGGAAAATTATGCTTTCGCATGTTGGCGTTTGCAAGGTGTATCGAAAATGTAGAGATTAAGTTTTAAATTCTGGGCATTTAATAACTATTTTTATATTTATGTTATAAATCTGGAAGGAGATAAGAAAACAAATCTGCTTTCAATCTCATTGTGCTGGCAAGAAATCCAATAAGTTACGATTGAATGCTAATTTTTAAGTTATGTTCTAGTGTACTGACCTTCTCAATGTGTTTTTATAATTTCATATGAAATAACAAAGGAAGCCAAAAAAAATGTTGCATTTAAGTGTTTCTGTTTCCGAGATATTTATAAAATTGTCATTAAAAACGATTTTTAAGTTATAATTTGACTTGTGGATCTTTTTCAATTTTGAACTTATAAATGCCATAAATTAGGAGGTAAATAAAAAATAAATAGGCTTTTTGTCCTTTTGCATGGGCCAAATATTGAAAAACTGCTTATAAATGCTAATTTTTTGGTTAGGATTCGATTTTTAGGCTTCGGCGATATTTTTCCTCAAGTCTAGATAAAATTACAAAGAAAATGAACAAAAATTTTTTTTTCTATCGGCTTTTTTTCTCGAGATATTAGGTTTCGCCCCAAAAAAAACCCAATCCGCCCACTGTGCGTCGGCTTTCTTCGCCTCACTTCAGCTTCACACGTAGACCGATCTATCGAGCAATACGGATAGGTGTTTCATCAAATAAATGCCAACCAAGATATATTAGCGGAATTTTTTCGTTATAGTATTTAGAAACAATGGATTCAAATTCCAACAGCTAGTTTTTTTTTCTTTTTTTTTTTTATGAGTCGCTGAATGGCCGGAAAACATATTTTTTTCTTCTATAAAATTGTCCACGCATTTCATGGACAAAAGTCCGATCCAAAAGTTGTAGGCATTTCAAATATCTACGAAATGAGACCCGATGCCTTCAAATTCATTTTGTAGTGTTTTTTACAAATTGCAAAAAACTGCTCAAAATGGCTGTTTTTTATTAAATTTTTTAAACATCTAGGCAAACCTGCGCATGCTTCGCGCGCTTTACTAATCATGCGCACAATCCTGCTAGTGTCTTCCAATATGATCACATTATTCTAATCCAACTAACCAATCAGAATTGTTTGATCTTGGCTTCACTCAAAGTTGTTCATTTTATTAAGATAGGAACAGTTTGTAACGTAGACGACGGAAAATGTTATGGACTATGTTTAATGTCGTAATGTAAACGTGGTATTTTTTCAGAATTTTTTATTTGCTAATTTTTTAAAAAAATCTGTTTGTTTATTAAAAAATCACTTTTTTGCAACTTTATTTCTACAACTTTAGCAAGTCGTAAAGTGCTCTGCCTTGGCCCATTTCCTTCCTTAAGGTGGCCCACACCCCTATACAGCACACATATTGAAAATTTTATTATAATTGTTTATTAAAATTTATAAGCAGTGTCACTTAACCGGACAATAATATAGCTAGTGCTAAATATCATGCGATTTTTTTCATAAAATTTTGTTGTTCAATTTTTCAAATTTAACATCAAAATATTATGAAAAAAATTGTATGACTTTAAGCACTAGCTATATTATTGTCAGGCAAATCGACATTTCTCATAACTTTTAATAAACATTTATAATGAAATATTTGAAATATGTTCTATATGGGGGTGATGAGCCACCTTAAAAGTTTTACTTTCAGTCTGTTTTATGGCTAATCGATTTTTTCAACGGGGACCTCGCAAAACTAATTGCAAATATGTGCTTACCTGTAATATTAAGTAACTCAACAAATATCAACAAAATCGTTTAGAAACTTTTGTCGTTGTAAAGGCAGAATTTTTCTCTAAATTAAAAAAAAAAAGTGTTTAAACATTAGGAGCCAAGAAATTTTTTTTTTTTATATAATTTGCTGACGCTGCATTTTACAACTTACGGGGCTAAAATTTTCAGAGAAGACAGTTCAGTGGTAAGATTTTTAGTGAAAAAATACTCTATATTGTTATAGTGATATATGTTGCAGCAAAAGCAATGTTTCTATCAACGACAGTTTTGTCGTTGATAATCGATTTGGGGGAGCTCGACGAGATAAGATCAGACAACGTATTTGTTCTTATGTCAAACATCTTTTAAATGCTTTATCATCATACCCTACCCGAAAGTACATGCTTTCGTGTTTTTTTTGGCGCTCGAAATCGTAGAAGAAGATATGGCAACGGAGGGACTTCCTTGGGTTCTGAGTCAGTTGACTCGTCGAACAAATCAAACATGTTGTCCAAGTATTGAGAATATGCAGGCGGCAAGTTGGAGTTTCCGGGCTGAGAAAGTATTGAAGAGGACTGCGTTGAGGGGTTTGGATTTGACTGAAAGGTTTCAGGCACGTCAAGATCCATCTTGGCTTCTGAGTCGCATTGGATTTTAGGGCTAAGGCTACATAGACTTTACAAATTAAACGGTTTTTATTTATGTTAGAGTACAATGCATGCATGTATAACTGGCGGCTTCTGCATTTTGTGTGACACACCAATTACTGGGGATACTTATAAAGTGAAGAAAAAAGCTCTTGAGTAGCTTATAGATGCTAGTAAACAAAGAGAGGATAAAAAGCACGAAAGACTGCAGCAGGTCACTTTCATCAAAATTCATAAAGCATGCCAGGTAACGTTCACTCACAAGAGCAGAATTCAATATCTGATGCAAGGAAGTCCGGTTGCAAGAAAAAGTATTTCGATTTTGAACTATGCTGTCTTTTTTGCGGTGAAGATGCCACGGAGAAATCATCGGGTTCGCACTCTAGTGTCTGTAAAATAAAAAGTAACGACACCGTGAATAATATCTTAGAAACTATAAAGCAGCGATCTGTTGATGATGAATATTATACAAATATTTTGTTACGTATAAAGGGCATCAAAAAATTTGAGGAGGTTGAAGCCCGTTATCATAAGAAATGCTTGGTAAATATTTCTCGCGAACGTCCAACACACATTCGTGATCGCCCACTTGACCCATCTATTAGTTTGGTACTGCAATTCGTTATTAATTAAATTTTCGAACATGCTGAAGAGTGCCAGTTTTTTCTAAAATATATACTTGAACAATACGATAAGAAAGACGAGATTAACGTCCATTTCATACAAAGTCATCTCAAAGATGAAATAGTTATCCGATCCATCAATAACGACTATATGATTTTTTTTATTGATTGCATTGATAAAATTCTCGTGAATGATTCCACGTCGAAAAAACTTGCCAAACCAGAAAAAGAAAAAGAAATACTAACTGCAGCGGCAAACATAATTCTGCGCGACGTTAGACAGGGGTATTACGATACTAATTCGTACCCAGCTAAAAACGCTTTCTTTTCTACAGTATATAATATTTCGGACAGTTTAAAATTGTTTTTAGACACCATCGTAAAAACTAACAAAAAAAGTAACAATAATGACCTATGCAAATGGGACACAAGAGTTACACTTAAAACACGCATCAAAAAATCTTATAGACTCCTTGTCACATTTAGAATTATGGGCTTCTTATACTGAATCTTGGCCTATTGAATCATCAGCGGTTCATGACCTGCAGCAGTTCGAATGCAACGGTGATATATTCAAATAGTATTCAATAATGTAGACCATGATACAGCTACCATAGATGGAAAGCGCACATTTTACTATGTAGGTGGAATTTCGTGTGTTACTCCCTCATCCTCCATAACAAATAATACGGTAATAAAACGATTGAAGGTGATTCCAACTGCTGAGTTTATAGGTCGATTCGGATTTATTTTTCTGCAGTCGTACAAAAAAGAAAATAAAATGGGATTTACGAGTGTACGTATTTAAAATATTAATGCAGAACATCTGATAAAAGACAAATTTAAAATGAGTGCCCTTGACCTGCTGTATTTCTTCAACCAATCGCAAAAACCAGGCAAGTGTCCTGGATAGAACGGTTTCATGCAGCTGCACTCAAAAACTTCTGATTATGTGGTGTCAAAAGTTATTATAGCCCCGTTTGTCAAAGCTCCACCGAGCAATCATGATACAATAATAACTACTCTAATGGAGGCCAGCAAACAGCGCATTACAAAAAATATGAACACATTTTTGTAACTTATGATCTTCCCTTGTACACAAAAGCGCAAGAGATAAAAGCCTATACAAAAGAAGCTACCGGCGAGCGAGATTTAAGTCGAGTAATTGTCTGTTTAGGAGGCTTTTATGCCCCAATGTTTTATCTTAGCTGCATTGAATTTATAATAAACGGTAGTGGACTACAGGAAGCTTTTTTCACGATATACTTCAAAAAATCGGCTGAAAAAGCTTTATCCGGGCATGCTTTTTCAATAGCTGTAAGGGGCCACTTATTAGTGTAAATTGCCTTAATAAATATTGTATTATCATTGATTGATGTTACAGAAACCGAAAAAAATTGCCTGAATATCTGTCCAAGATCTGCGGGAAATAAAGAATTTTTAGATCTTGTTAGTAGTGATCAATTTTCAGGTATAAAAAACAAGTTTCTTGAAACTTGTATCACTTTAAAGAAAAACGGACAAACGTCACAGTTGTGGATGCAATACATCAAAATGATTGATACTTAAAAAAAAAATTGCAAGCTGAACGAACAGGGGACTGGAAATTGCATCTCACCAGCTTGTAAGAAATGCTTCCATTTTACCGCGCAGCTGGTCATACATTGTACGCGAAAGCAGCGCGCTCATATTTACAAGAAATATATAATTTGGAATCATTTAGGAGTGCGTCTGAATTTACTAAGTTTACCGAACGTAGATTTTTTACTACTCAAAGAACGAATAAGTTTCGCGCTAGTATTTTTTCAGATATGACGATGGAGCAGACCTTAAGTCAAGATCTAAGAATCGATTTGACTCATGGGCGAGGTCTGTCAGACAGTGTCTTTACAAAGTGGTTTTTATCCGCAGTTGCAATGATTCAAGTGTGTGATGCAACAGAAAATTTTTGCCGCGTTGGATATACATCGTCTAAACAACACGTAGATGTAACGAATATCAGGATATCCAGAGATTGTAATGATTTAAAAGTACTTTCCGATTTCTTTAAAGCTCACAACCCATTTCCAGTCACAGAAAATATTATGTCGATTTACTCCGGTATCATTGGCGATGATTCGATCATTTGTCACAAAGCTTTACAAGCCGGTAATTTATGTATAGATGCAATTGTTGGACAGGATTTTGGAAATGAACACTTCCAATAAAAGAAAAAAGTTTTATCGTTAAAATGTGTCAATTCTTGGGTACGCCTTCGTGATACAGCAATAGCCATTAATGCAGCTTTTATTTTTAACGAATCTCGCTAAATTTGTAAACAAATGCAAATGTTAAAGATTTTTTAGCATACGAACTAGCACCATTTCCTCAACATGGAATCAAGTATGACAAACATACGAAAATAGTTGTAACACAGGAGAAATTTTTATCAAATGGCGCTAACGAACAAAATTTTATAAAAATGTTGTCTGATAAATTACACACAAGTGGATGTACAGCAAAAACAGCCTTCGACAATGCCGATAACTTAATCGTTCGTACAGCAACTGATTTTGTAAGGTCACATAAACATGCCATTATTGTTAAAGAGGACATCGATTTGCTTGTACTGTTGGCACAACATGCTAGAGAAAATAGCAACATTTTTTTTATAAAACTAAGTCGTGGCAAAGATTAAAGAGAAAGTTTACCATGCTAACAGTCTCAAGCATGAAGATTCACAGAAATATGTTGCATTTATTTATGCGTTTACTGGTGCCGATGAAACATCTAGTTTTTATAATCAAGGAAAAATAAGTTTCTAAAACTATTAAAAAAGGACAGTAAACTGCACGTGTCCATTGATTATTTTTACAATGACCAAGCTTGCCCTGAAAAAGTAAGTAAATGTGGTGAAAAAATAATTGTGGCTCTGTACGGCTGCAAAACCGAAACGCGTCTGAACGATTTAAGGTATGAACGATTTAAAATAAGTTTGAAGTCAAAAAATTTCAAGCTCGATAAATTACCGCGTACAAAATCAGCAGCACGAGTGCATTCTTACAGAACTTGCCATCAGGTTCAATCGTGGATGGAAAATAATATCGATCCTACAGATTGGGGCTGGATAAACTCAGTATGGCTTACAACCAAAGAAATCCACCACCGCTCTCATACCCGATGAGTTGTCAAAAAGGATGCAAGTCGAAGCAGTGTAGTTGCAAGAAGCACGGATTATTATGTTCTGGTTTATGTGGCACACGTCAGGTGAAAAATTGCACAAATATCGAGCAACTTACAGCTTTGTTCCAAGCAATTGCACAAAACTTGATGAACTTAAACGCCGACGGGCACTTTCCATATAAATGATGAAAAATGTATGAAAGAGGAAAAACATGTTTATGACAGCCAGGAGGACGATAACCAAGAAGATGATACAGAAGTGTCTGAAAGCGAAGATGAAAAAGAAATGCCTGTAACTAAACGACAGAAAATATCCTCATGTGTATGATAGCTTTAGCCTTAAATTTTTGTACTCCATTACATTGAAACTAAAATTTTTTTTTTACTGTTCCTAATTAAATTTGTTTGATGAAAAACACAATGACTTATTTTATTCACACACCGTTTCCATGTTTCCATCGACGAACTATTAGATATAAAAAAAATAAATCCGCTTAAACGGGTCTAAAAGTACTTTAAGTAAAATTAATAACAATTAAATAGATTACGACACAAGGCTGGAAAGTTGGATTTCCGTGTGTGTGGGATCTGGAGCCGAGGCGAAGCTGAGGTTTCATATCCTGCAAACTTCGGGATCCAATATTTCTGGCCGTGTGTCATATACTATTTTTCTTCATACCCACTCGAAAGTACGTTTGATGTATTAATTTTGATCATATTAAATCGCCATTGCAGGCTACTGACAGTGCTGGCTGTAGCTCGAGGATAACTATATCAATAATTTTACATTCGTGCCGTTCGATTATAGTGCACTCTCTCGGCCATCTCTCGTTACGCTGCATCAGGTGATGGCGATTACGAGACGCGGGGGTGGCCCACCCGACTTTTGCAGAGCCAAGCCGAAAGCGAGGCTTTTGCTGGTCAGGGCGGACAACAAAAGAAATAAGAAAAAAAGGAAATGAATTGCTAAAAAGTAGCAAGTCCATATACGTCGCTTTGACTCTAGTTTTGGGTTAAGGTTAAGTAAATACACACGCCGAACTTTCATTCATGAACCCAAAATTCTAATTATTTAACAAACATACGATGGGAATTTGAGAATCAGTGTATCTGGCAGGGTGAGGTAGAAAGTTGTATAACTATCAATAATGTACACCCGACGAATCTTTATTCGGAAACCGAACAAATGCTGGTATTTATTTAGAGTACTAAAATAAAAGCAATAACTCTAACGATAGAGTAATGATTCTACACTTATATTTGTGACGCAAGAAATCACTTAGCAAAGTAATAACTGTTTATTTTGGAATTATGGATTATTCACACAAAAATAGTTACAACATTTGAATTTCGTGGTTTCCGAATTAAGATCCGTCAGGAGTATACACCGTGTCTCACAAACAAGTGCTGACCGGAAAGGGCAATAAAGAGCAAACGAAAATAAGAAAAAAGGTATTTTCAGAATGTGCTTTGGTCAA
>JAPYYV010011471.1:0-11572 GCA_030522625.1 Copidosoma aretas | reverse complement strand
TATGAATATTTGAAAATTCCTCCTACAGCCCAAAATCACCGAAATCGCGGAATTTCAATCCTTTCTAGCGTCCAAAATATTGTAAAAAAAAAAAAAAAATGTGTCTTTTTTTTCAATATAGAACCCGTAAAAAAAGTTTTAGCAAAATCAAAAATGTGCCGGTCAATTTTTGTGAAAATCTGTTCGGTTTGTAAAAGAACGTCCCATATACGAGAGACACACTGATAGTCTTATATACGAGACAAAAAAAAAATATTGACAATGTTATGCATAAGAATACCGATGTATTCGAAACATCGGGCTATACTGCTGGTAATAAATTTAACATGTCGCTAGTCAATAAAAAAAATTGTTGGCTTAATGAAGGACGAGTGCAATGGGATAATTATACTAAAATTCGTAGGATTACAGAGTAAGATGTTTAGTCTGAGGATATAAGATCAGAAACTAAGCTAGATTAACTGCATCAGAATTTTCTACAGGATTAGCAACATCGCATAGTGTCTTATTTTGGATATCACATTCTGCATCAGCTGTAACTTTATACCCAAAACCAGGAGGACCTTGGCTACCGCCTTCGATCTTAACTAGCTAACGTCCAAACACGTCGAAGCTCATTATCATACTGACGCTATCAGTATACGTACCCAGCCCAACGTAACTCCTCAATGATTGACATGATTTCGTTCTTGTGGCTTGGGTTTCCTGCTGATCTATTGGCTATGAGTAATCTCAGACGTTCAACTACGTCATTAGGATCGTTCCAGGGAATAGAATCTGCTTGCTAAATTTTTATCAGTTCTAAGCGGGGTAATAATGATCCATCTTTTTTACTAGTTGCCAGATCAAAAATGCGAGCGATGATTTTATTAAATTTATTACATTTAATATATTGTGCGTTCGGATAGCTTCATTTATGCTGAATTCCTTTATATAAACACCGGAAATTTGCAAAAGCTTATAATTTTTTTCATAATTATCATGTGTTACGTGAGATCCATCAGGATGTTTTTTCGCAAGTAGTTCCATTAATCTAATAGTCATGGGATATTTTAACTCATTTATCCTGATTTGATCATCTTCAAAATATATTGGTAAATCTCCAAGCTTGTACATTCCATCTTTTTTTCTAAACCCCATACATTAAATCTAATAAATCTTTTCTATCTTCATTAGGTATTTGAAAGTATAAGTTATTGGATTGATTCTCATAATTACCATTATCATCATCAACAGTTTTATTTTGTAGTGTAACATTCATCTCATCATCATCATCATCTTCACTTTGACTGACTGCAGACTGAAACATCGTTTCATCGTCGGTATAACTTTCTTCTTTATTTGCTTGATGGATACCTAGGGAGTATTATTAAAATGATTGTTGGTCACAAGATAAATTTTTTTACTCACTTTCTTTGTTTAAGTCATAATTTTACTGTGAGGCTCACTGATTAACTGAAAAGATTCACTTATCACTTTTTACCCTTTGTCCCTTCAAAACTTTAATAATCTAAACTTTTTCTTGACAGCTTCTCTTGCCTTTGTCAATTATTGAAGTACGTCTTCGTCTTTCTCATACATGTTAACACTTCAACCTCTCGAGGCATTATGACAAAATTACCCAAGATACATCCAATATATTAATAGTAAAATTGTCAAAGCCCTTTCTATCACGACCACAATTTATTTGTCCGTCTTTGTCAATTGCAACAGAACCATACTTATCATCATTTTAGCAGCTGAATTAAAAATTTTTAAATTAAACTCAGGGCATATCTGAGTTGACGTGATCACTTTAGACATTTCTCAAATTAACTTCATCTTGACGAAATATGGCTCAAAGATTAACGTTATCTCTGATAAAGTGCTTTGTTACTTGAGCATATAACTGACAAAGATAGAAACAGTCCACATTTTTGTGTCTTCCCATGCAAAAGAAGGCTCTAACAATATCCTGTTCATTAAAAAGTATATCATTAAACATCATAATGGAATTTCGCAGGTCATTATCAGGAGATACTACTGTTTCATGTTCGCTAAATGGAAAATATTTCATACCATTTATAGGTTCTAACAGCTCTGTCAAAAATTTATATTTCGACTGATTAAGAGACTTCTAGTATAAATGTACATTTTCAAATCTCAGCCCATTTGGATGCACTATTAGAGCTTATGAACTATAAGTGTTACCACAATATGATGGGCGACAAAATATAGCTCGGATACTGTTGCAAAGCAATTCATCGTGTCTATTTGAGAGATTTTCCTCTTTTACAATAGCATTAAGGTTTGAAACTTGACATTTGACAAATTGCTCTTTAAACTTTATGTCTACTATGTATGGAGGTTCAATCACAACTGATGAATGGACTAAATAATATAGCACTTATATGCTTTGCGTTTAGTAGTGAGTGCGGATAGGGGTTGCTAAAACTATAAATACAACTGTCTTGTTCTCTAGTGCTTAGTAGCGATCTAACCTTCGAAGGGTAATAATCATAAATTGCAAAAGCGGACGCGGTGTTTTAAATAGGATGGTAAATACTCTACCGATAAAACTTGTGAAACGTCTCGCTAGAGGTGATCCGGGAATAAATCCATTGGACGCGGCGTTCAAGAAGCACGATATAGCTCATACTTAGGATCGAGGAAACGTTGACGCTAGAAACCCAGCAGATAGAGTTTTAGCTTAGAGACCTTAGCGATGAGTCAAAGCCGCAGATTCGAAAGAGTCAATTAGGTATAAGTCTGAAAAAAGAGAAGATCCTAAAAAAGAAACTGTTCACTGCTTTGAATGCAGTTATTAAAGCTGCCTTACAGGACATGAAAACTAAAAGCAAAGATGCACATAAAGTTATAAGTTCGGTGATGAAAGGCGCGCGTAGTGCAGTTAAGAAAGCAGGTGATAATAAATACTTATCTACCCTTGATACCCCTATTTGCAGGCTTAAGTGCTACTGGTGCACTAACAAATAGCGTAGCAGAAATATTTAAAAGTATTCATGCAACTAAGGCAGCTAAACAGCATCTACAAGAAAGTCGAAGGCATGATAAATAGACCGGGCGAGAATGACATATTTCTTATCATAAGTGTACACAGTCTGCCTTTTTGAGTACATAAGATAGAGGTAATTTACAGGCAGAGATGATCCATATCTAGCGGGGATAGGTGATACGTACTGCGCAATATCCTTACCAAATCGCTCGGAAAAATAATTTCTTTCAACTAACTATAAACAGTCTGCCACTTACTTCATATGGAAGTACGTGCAAAAACAATCCGGCGCTATCTTATCGGCAGACAATTTCCTGTGAATTTTTCATTTGAAATCGTTAGTCAGAATCGTTCGAAAAAACTGGCATCTTATAATGTAAGTATACCGTCTGCCACTTACAGGAGATGTTCAGTTGATCGAATCGGTCGTGCAAACTGAGAGGCAGACAAATCGGTGAATTATGATTGTTCGATTCATCGAATCGAAATAGATCAAAATTAAATTATTGCAACATCACTTTAAACAAGTAAAAGTTAGTATTTTTTTAAACTGCATAATATCTGCTAAAGCAGAGAGATATAGGCAGATGGTTTAAGGTGATATGAATAATTAAAATTGATGTTTATGAAAAACAACGCTAAAATGTTATTATATGTTGTAATGGCATTATAAAGTCTGCAATTTTGTTGTTATGATTTAAAGATTATTATAAGTTCATTTTTAGAAAGGCAGACAATTCTACTTGTTGTTAACATTTTTTTGCAAATTTCCAAATAGCGAATTTTTATATATATTTTAATAAAAGTAAACAGTCTGCCGTTTTTTTTCTGGGATTGTAATATCATAATATCAACATTTACGCGGAAAGAAACGAATCCAATCATTAATATCAAAGCGTTACAGACCGTTACAATATTACTTTAGTATCATAAACTTCAAAATGAGAACTTAATGTCCGAAATTGCGGGGGAAAAAAAAGTCTGTTTTAAGAGTCTCTAGTCGGTCGTCCGTTACGGTGTAGTACATGTACATGCTCCACAGTCGAACTTCGGCTCTCGAGGACAATGGAGCCCATGGAGTTAGATGCTCATGGAAATGAAGATGCTGAAGCACGTATCTTCGAAAAAGACAAGGTAGTGGAACTACAGTGTTTTTTGTGCTCAGTGAAGGACCGTGGTGTTTAAAAATTTTACGCAGAAATGCTCGAAAAAATGCAAAATCATTTTGAACGCAAGAAAGTAGTACAAACTAGAATACGACAACGTACATCTTTCATCAAACACCAACGATGATGAAACTGGGTACTATTTCCGTCAATGCCACAGCAATTTCACGTCAATAAAAAATATTTGTATGATAACTGAAGCTCCAGGAAGGTAAGTAAAAACTAAATGATACTTGAAAAATGTTTCTCGAGTTTTCTTTGTAAAAACGAGTTGAAATAATTGTAACATTAGCAGGTTGTTCATTAAAAATATTCACAATTAATAAAATTAATAATACTAATTGATAATACACTTTATAACAATGATAAATAATACGATTGTGAAATTGAAAAACTATATTTATAGTTAAGAGACAAAATTATGAATTGGACGTGTTTAGTTTTTTAATTTTAAATTGAACACTTGTAGATCGCATACTGGTGAATCACAACCTATCGCTGGACCGTCCAATTTTCAAACAAGTAATGATGAAAAATCGATGAAACATGCATTTTTTTATGTCAGTATCACAAAAGAAAAATTTATGGACGATGCGCAAAACCAAGTTATACAAATGATTATAAATCGTTTGATAATATCAAACAATATGCGACTCGTTCAGATAATATTTCAATTCTAAAAAAATAAGTGATTGCGTCAATACGGAAACATGCATCGTGTACTATCGCATGTGTAAATCTAAATAAGTTATCGGAATAATTTTATGTTAGCAACTAGTAAGCCTGCAGCTTCAAGCTACAGAGGCACCGAAAACTTTTAACAAGTTATGCGTTTTCATAACGCATTTTATCATTGAAAAAAAAGGTATTTAGCTTTTGAGCTTTGTCGTTAATTATTATGTACAGTGTCTCGAAGATCAGTACAATGAAGACAACATCAAGAAAAAAATTTTCAGTACTTATCATATTCCCGGGCTAATTATTAAATAATTTGGCAAGGCAGTAAAAATTATTAGAAAATCGTACAAGGAGAAAATAATAGCACCAAAAAATATTGGGGTAGGTGTTGCCGATCCGGATATAAAAGACACTGATACTTTGCATCGTGGATCTTTAATATTGCACAAACAAATTTAAGAAATGAAATCAACTTGATTGGACAACAAAACTACAGCAGTTGATCAAATACGAAGTGAATGTAATCTACCATGAGATCTTCAAGATTTTGTTTTACTCCTGATTTCTGGTCTTGATTTCTCGATTTTTCATTTAGATGCTATTTATTTAGAGTATTTGTCATTTGAGTTTGCCACGCCAAAATTATCCATCATAAAAAGTAGTTATTTATGTATATATACAGTGGCTTTGTGGTTAGGTGTAACATATACACATCCACTTCGTTCGATTGTCAAAAAAATGATTATACATTGATGATATAATTATTATTAGTCTCTAAGAGATTGCTGATAATTATCTGTCAACACGTCAGCAGAGAAGACAGCTAACGCGTCAAAAGATTAAATTTCTAAAAAGACTAGAAAAAAGCCCTGGTGAAAGATAACTTGTGTACTCGTATTGTTATTATGTTGCGTTAAACATGGAAGAAATTCTAAGCATTCAGTCTCCTCTAATCTTTGACGAATCAATCGCACACTACAAGATTCATACTCATCAATCATACGCATCCGTAACGTATAGTAATAGTGATGAAATCTGTTTTTCAATTTAACATCAAGATTTATGTCTGCTACCATGTTGCAGTTTCTTATTTACGGGAAATAAGTTAAGACAGATAGTAATACAGAAACGATGAATACTAAATTAATATACAATAGCATCTGTTACTTAGTTTAAGAAATTAGATACGAAGTAAACGCTATAGAGATAGATAAGTGTAAAAATGTAGGTTTTACAAACATCATGAAAAATTGGATTACACTCACTTCTGATTAAGACATGATGATCAGAATAGAGGTTGGAAAGGCAATCACGCTCTCAGTCTAGCTGAGGATAGCTACTTTAACGTCATAGTACCTTTTAGTATGATATTCGGTTTTGCTGAAAACTATCGTAAGATTGTTGTTGCTGTAAGACACGAACTTATACTAACGATATCAAGAAATGACTTAAATGCCATTGCTCAGACTGCCATTCCAACTGCAGAGGCTTATCAGCCACCAACTTGGGAATAGTTCAAGATAATGATACTATTAAAGCTTGATTGGCTTATGCCCTATGTTTTAATATCAGATTCTCATAAAATTCGTCTGCTTAAGTCGTTACAAAAAGATAAGTTTATATCTATGAGTTTCCGAACATGGGAGCTCTGTGAATTACCTACAATATTAAAATATATATGAACAGCTAAGACGTCCAATCAGTTGGAAAAGCCGCACTATTTTATATTAGCCTTTCAAACTAATAGCAAAAATCGGAAAGATGCTAATGCTAGCAAGTTCGATCACTGCAACGAAAGAAATGTTAAACTATACTTGAATTCACAGTATTATCCTTACAGTGATCCAAATCTCAATACAACACACACCCAATTTGCATTGTTTTACGAAATGTATACCAATGTTCGGAATCCATATTACGGTGAAGATACGCACCTTTGTTGGATGGATATAGTTTTCTGAGCACCGCACCTTTCATTGTCATTGATTGCTCCAAGCAAAATGAGTAGCTGAAAAATGTGCCAGTGGATGTGTGTCTGGAATTTAAATCTCATGATAATTTTCCCACCAATGAGATACGCCGAGGGGTGGGCAGAAAAAGAGGCTAAAGAAAAAGATAGTAAAAATTGTAAAATCTTGTAAATTGTTATGTCGCATAAACCGACAATAAGCAAATGTACCACAGACGTAAAATATAAAAAACTTTTAACCAAGGATGAATTTGACAGTAAATCTTAGCTTAAAAATTTAACAGACAAGTTTTCCACCAATAAATCATCATTCCTTAAACGTTGAAGTTATGAAAAACAGAAAAAATAATGGAATACATAGTAGATATGCAAGGCTTAACAAAGCCGGGCAATGATTATGTGCTCAAAGAACTAGCTTTTTTTTCCTCTGAAAAAAGAAGATGCACAAGTATTCATCTTCAAAGCACCCTTTCCATAGCGAAAATTATGACAGAAGTACAAGCATAAAAATTTAAATCTTGAACTTTGGTACTATGGACTACCCTGGAATTCTGGAAATCTTAAGTACACTGAGAACGAAAATATCCTATGAGAAAATCTCAAAGATGCGTCCAAGATTGTTGTAATTGGAGAACCAAAACAAAAGTGGCTTGGAAGATTTTAATTTATAGTCACTTATATGACATTCTATCCACCGTTTGAGCTCCCATGACAGGTCACCACTGTTCCTAATCACAATGGGGCTACAAGTCAATGTGTGATTTACACAATGTTAAGTGCATATAAAAGTTTTACTTTTGCATAATGAGAAGATGTCAGCGATGAGAAGTTGTAAGCATTAAGATACAGTAGCACCACTTCAGTATTGTGTCGGTCATTAGGTGAGCTTAAAGGAGAGGTTAAAAAAATCGGATGTACCTCACAGATAAGGGCGTTTGCTTAGGGCCCTTGTCAATTAACATCTTTGTAGACCTTTTTAACGTCAGAATATATGCAATCCCTACTTACAAAGGTACAGCTCGGCGGTACAGCGTTCAAATGCAAATCGAAAAGTCCTTGGTTCGAGTCCAAGTGCCCTCTTAACAAAATTTAATTGTGTAAAGATTTGTATGGATGTAACGATACGTTTGAATGATTTATTGGGCCTGAAAACGGTCAAGCGTTTTTATCCATCATCAGCATTCAAGGAAGGTACATATTAAGAATAGGAGCTCACTCGGGGTGCTTCATGTACAACTTGCGTATTTTGCGGCTCACTTCTGCCAGAGGTGGTCTTGCACAGGGTGTTGCCATGATCGGACGTGCAAGTACTGGCACTGTTGGGTTATTAGGCAGCACTACTGGCCTACCTCGGCGATAGTAGAAGATGATGTTCTTGGCTCCGGCTTCCATCTTGGCTGCAGCTTCCTGCTCTTGAGCCTTCTTCTTGGCTGTAGCTTCCTGCCCTCGAGCTTTTTTCTTGGCTGCCGCTTCAATCTCCCGAGCCTCCTTCTTGGCTGCCACTTCCTTGGTCCTAACCTTTTTCTTAGCTGCCACTTCCTTGGCCCGAGCTGTATTTCATTGGTGCCACTGTTTCCCACTTTTTCTCAGCGGCTAGTGGAGGCAATACTGCTCCTGCGGCCTCTGCTGCTGGTGCTACTACTGGTACAACTGCTGCTGCTACTGTCTCGTCAAGCCGCGAATTGGCGTGCCCCATAACGTTGAGCTTATCGTTTTTCGCGACAAAAACGACGCAACTCGTCACAGTCCAGGAAACTTTCCGTGGTACTTTTACATAAGGAGATGATGAGATCTTTATGACAAAGAGCCTCCTTATATCAGCACCGGAGTTTCTACTCCGAGCCGTGTATGGTGGGGATAAATTCAAAGGAGTAATGCACGCGTAATGGGGGTCTAAGCGCTTATGAAAGCCAATGTCTCTCTCCGAGTCCACGCTCTATCGTCGGCCCTTTTCTCGGACATCTTCGACTCATATTTTTTTTTAAATTTAAAGTAATTTTGAAATTTACTGTGTTCCAATAACTACATCAAACCAAACAAATAAATTTTCGCATCGTGAGTGAAATGAAATTTTCAACATTTTATCACAATGTCATAACAGTAGGAATGTAAAATTTTTCGCGTTAAATGCGAATATCATAAAATAAATTCCCAACTATTATTAGGTTATTCTTCCAGTTATTGATAAATAGTATTTTTAAAATAATTATATTTTTCGTGTGTAAGCTTCTGTATATAATAATCGATGATGAATAAATCAGTTATAATAGTAAAAGTGTACGCACGATGTTTAAGACACTTGCACGTCATGTACACAATAAGTAGTAAGGCACCGTTCGATTCTCGGTGAAAACTTTTTTTCTTTTTTATACGATTCCAATAAAAAAATCTATCGCACCACCGTCACCGCAGCCGAAAAATTTCGTTTTGGTCCGCATACAGAGAACTGCACAACGCGACATAGAAAGCTTCACTTCAGAAAACTACATGAGATGCAATGAATTTCTTCTGAAACAACAGCAACATAAAAAAGTTAGGCATTTTAGAGTAATGTTGTTTCTAAATTATAAAAAAATTCATTTCCAAATAACGTATGCATGTCTGCATTAAATTTTAAAAATTGTTATTTTCGACCTATCTTGCTTACCCTTTGAGAGATAGCGTATTTTCTGTATTATAAAGGTTGTGCTGTACAAAATTATTTTGGAATAATTTGTACGCATTTGTATTCATATCTTAAACGTGTTGTAATTAGTTTGAAATTTTTTTACCACTTTTTTACCGAGACATACCTAAAATTAGGAAAATTGAGGTTATGGCGTAGCGTCAACTGACACATCTCTATTTGTCCGACTGTATGTTTATTGACCCTTTAAGACACTTGTCCAAATTGTTTTTTCAGTCTATTTTTCTTTCTGTGTTTTCTAAACATGCTATAATTTATTCAAAAAATTTTCCATATCAATTCCATATAGATACATCCAAAACACTGAAAATTATGGCTATGTTTTCACATCAACCAATATCTCTCTATTTGTACTCCACCATGATTTTTTTTCCGTTTAAATAACCTAAAAGAATTATCATTTTTGATATCACGTATATTCAAATACTTTGAGGTTAAATCATAATATCAACCCGGTGAATGAATATTGGGCGTCTGCATGGATCTGCCGAGCATACAAAAATTGTTTGGTAATTGCTTACTGTATTTCAATAAAAATAGTAACAAGTCTTCTCATATGTGTATTAAACACACGTGCGCGCACACTAACACACATTTACACAGCCATCCACACGTATGTATGTACGTACACACAAACACACTACACACGGTACACATGATACAATATACATTTACTATATAAGTATATATGTGGCGGAATCTCAAGACGAACGGTGAGACTGGGGCAATCATCGATCTACTTACGTTGATTGACTTTTAAAATTTTAAAACAATAATACGCAATAAAAATCGAATAATGTATCCATAGAACCTCGTATGAATCAACCAATAATGAAAAAAAGGGTATGGCTCTCTCTCTTTTCCTATGTATGTATGTGCGGTAAAATAATGTAAAACTTTGCTTTCACAGTTTTAAAAAAAATTATTTAATCAAATAAATGATTTATTATAATTGCATATAAAAAATCAAATATTGAAAAACAAACAATTAATAAACAGTAAATAAAAGTTTTAATTAAGATTAGGTTATGAATCACAATATAAGAGGAGGTGAAAGTAATAGCCTCAAGAAGGGGTATGGAGTGAGAAGGGGTGGAGGGAGAGGGGGGTAAGTTCAAAGCTGGGAGAAGTGTTTTTTTTTTTTTTTTTAGGAATTGTAATTTACTTCTGTTCCACATTTTAGAGTGAGAGAGAATAGGAATTCAAATTCACTTCTATTACACATTTCAAAATTCACTTTTGTTACACATTTGCGAGAGAGAGAGATGTTAAAATCATTGGTTTACCCCCTGCATAACGCGCCTACAGAAGTACAACTTCAAAAATATAAAATCAAGCAGTGTCGATGACAAATAATTAAGGGACAAAAAATCCAATCGTTCATAAATATTTCTGTAAAATGCATTTGTATTCTACAATGATATTATCTAAAAAATTACAATAGGCCTATTCGGCATGTAATAAGATACGAGAGGTATTTGATGAATGAGATTGAAGATGCAGTATTTTTGACGTAAGTTAGAAGATAAATGAATTTAAGTTGGAGGTTGTATGAACAGTACACAAGCGATGCTAAACGTGTAGTTTATTTTTCAACGTTTTGTTAGGTTGATTTACAGACCTCTTTAGGCTTACAATCTATAAACATAACGAAAATATGGCGGGTCGTAGGCATGTATGTTAAGATTTATTTGTTACTTATTTGTGTGTATATATGTATTCATGCATAAATTTATGAATTGATTACATTGTCGTCTATGTTATTTATTATGAACTTAACCCAGATAACCGATCTTCTTGTTTTCAAATGTTTCGATGTACGAGGTGTGTTCAAAAAGTAAGGTGACTTTGTATTTTTAAGAAAAAATATTTATTTATTTATCACTATTTATGATGTCCCCTTCAAAGTAATCCCCCTCAGATATAATACACTTGTGCCAGCGTTTTTTCCAATCCTCGAAGCAGTTCTGATAAGCACGTTTCGGTATAGCCTTGAGCTCTTCCAGCGATGCAGTCTTTATCTCTTCAATCGTTGCAAATCTCCGTCCTTTCATAGGTCTCTTTAGTTTTGGGAACAA
>JAPYYV010011470.1:0-11822 GCA_030522625.1 Copidosoma aretas | reverse complement strand
TCATATATATACGTAATATACATATATATAACATATAGATACACCTCTGAGGGACTTAGATTCTTGTAGTTCATAGTCTTAGAAAAAAAATAAGCCCTTTTACGTATAGATTAGGTGACGATTTCGAGGGACGCAAAATTTTGATAATTTTTTGGGCCTTTTAAACCACTGTGGCGGCGGTCCCTGGGCCCGAGGGTGCTTGCGAAGCGACGCCCCAGGGATTGTTGGGATCCCCCTGGTCAGATGCACGTGAGTGGCTAATCCTATTTTTCCTACCGAGGGTGTACCAGGGTTGCAAAAGTGCCTGAGGTAGGAAAAATGATTCTTTTTTCCAACAAAACAATGTGATTCTTATAATCTTTCAAACAATTTTTTTTAAATGTGTATGTATAACGGTGATTGTATTTTTTTAAAAGTAAGATCCCTTGATTTTCTTGTAGTCGGGGGGCGAAGCCCCCTGGACCCCGTAAAACCTTTCTCGCAACATATTTTTTAATTATTTTTTACTACATTGATGAGAATATTTGAGAAAGTTTGTGTTATTTATGTATGAATATGTAAATTCAAGCTTTGAAAAAAAAAAAAAAAAAAAAAACTTGACTTGTAATAAATGTTGAGCCGTAAATAGTAGTTTCTGTCACTAATGTGCATCTTGCCAGGGCGGTACCTGGGCTCGAGGGCACTAGCGGAGCAATGCCCGAGGTATAGTTGGGACCCCCTGTTTGGATGCACATAAGTGGCGAATCCTACTTATTCTACCGAGAGTGTACCAGGGATGCAAAAATTCCCGAGGCAGGAAAAAAAAATTATATTACGTATATGTATACCCAATCACAGCAACCACAGAACGCTCTCATGGAACTCACTTTCCACCCTTAGGTAGAAAAATAATATACGCAACGCGAGTGGAAGCCTTTGTACCCGCGGGCACAAAGTGCCACTTTCCGCTCTAGTGGCGTAATGTACTATTTTAATATAAAAAGTAAGGTTAATTTTTACAAATGAAATATTTTAAATCTTGAAAAAAAATGCACTGAATGACTAAGTTTTACTAGACTAAAAACTAACTTCCTGAGAACTTGCTCAGATCTTCCTTAGAACATGCTCAGAACTTCATAGAAACTTACCGATAGTAATGGCTTTAATTATTAATATTCTCATTAGGCACGTTTATATAAAGTTCATATGAACTTAACAGCGTACCTAGAGCACTCAGACATGCCAACCTCCGGCCGAGCCGATGCCGCAGCGCCTTCGCCGACCACAGGACCATAGCCAGCCCCTCCGCCGCCACTACTGGCTCCACAATCCACGCCGCAACCAGCGCCCAAGCCACCCAAGGCCAAGAAACAGGTTTCGTTCAGCCTGCCTCCGGCCGGCTGCACTGAGGGTGGAGCCCCTGTGGCGGTTCCCGCTCGCCAAAGCGCAAAACGAAATTCGCGCCGAAAGCAATTGCTGATCCCGCGCACGGAGTAATGGTAACGCGTGACACCGGGCGCCTTTTCAAGTAACTAACGAACCAGCATCAGCAGTGCCCACCTTTGGTGGCAAGCGCTGTCCGCCACTCCTGGCACGACGAGCATCGACGACGGCACGCACCTCGTCCGCGATCGACTCACATACAGTACAAATTTTTTTTTACTTTGTGTACTATCTATTTCTATACTAAAGGTCAAGCCTTTTTTATTTCGCTGGCAATGTTAAGTTGTATTTGAAGGGCTAAGAGTTTTATCAATTTGTTTACAAATGACTTGGATAAAAATGTGAAGTGATTACCTCGACCTTGTGATTTAGGATGCTTATGCTAGTGTTCGGTTCGTTTTTTAATTGCCATTTGAGCGTGAGTATTTAATAATTGCTCAAACTTAAAAATTAAGAGTACTAGCTCTAAAAAATTACCATGGCTTATCGTTTTATTTGTAAGTTTGGCCGCATTTTCGATGGACCTTCTGTAAGCCAGGCCTAGTTTACCAATAAAAAGTATGATATCAATTATTCGGCAAATGACTTGTCCTCTAATTTGAATACCATTTCGTCGCTGTTCTGCCATAGTTGTATCCACCAATGTTTTGATATCTCTGCTTTTGATGTACTGCATATAGCCTTTTACAGAATTCTCATGTTTCGTAGAACATTCATGCTTTTCAATTTCATTATATATCTGTTTAATGTCAACCATGAGCCCAACAACAAATGGATTTTCTCTGCCATGTAAAAACACCATGCAAATATTGCAGTACAACAGATTCGTTACAGAGCAGTGATATATCCATTTACGTGAAACCTTGGTTCCATCCTATAAAGTGCGATTATACATATATACCTTACATGCTTCAAATGGAACTTGAATGTATTTATCACTTGGCTGAGCTGGATGGTGCTTTATGAATACAAGCTTTTTAGTAACTGTTGCTTGAGCACCAGGTAAAACGCACTTCCAAAGTTCTGTACCTCTATATGCGGTTTCAAAATCTTCATTGATTAAAGATAATTTAAAAAATTGTTTTTAAATTTTGAGAAATGACAATAGATCGATCCCAGTGTAGGGACTAACAGTCACGCAACGCAAGTGTAGCGCACTCCCCTCATTGCGGACGACTCAGCTAGCTGCGACTAGCGCTGCTGGCGCGATGCTCACCTGCCTGCCTGCCAGCCTCCCCGTAGAGAAGCAATAGGATTTTGGCTGCTAAATAGAGCATACGTAAGTCTGACCTAATTTGTAAGATTTTCATCTCTGAATAAAGCTGCGTGTATAATATACTGTATACTCGTAAGCTTCATTGGCTAGCCATGCTAAAAACCCCTACATTGGTGACCCCAAGTGCAAAGTTTTATCGACTTGTACACGCATAAACTTTATCTAAATAGCAGCCCTCTGTGCTGTGCCGTGGACAAAATGTATAGTGCGAACAAGGACGTTGTTTTGGGTGCTGCATGACAAAGTGTCTCTGTGCTTCCAGTAAACTCCTTCGCCTTCCGGGAGGTCAACAGCAACATGACAGGCCTTCCTCGCACACCTACCAAAACTACCGAACAACATGGAGATACGGCTGTTTCAAGCAACGAGACGCAGCAACCAGCAGCCTCTTTCTCGACGGGCACTCCACTTAACACCAGCACAACATTTGTCTCCTCAGTGCCTGCGACCACGGATTTTCACACGGAGAGCAATATGTTTGGTGACGGCCTGCTGGCTGGAGGAGTCAACCAAAACACGCCAAACACTGGCATTTTTCATAATTTCGGCAATTCTGGGAATTTTTCTCGAAATCCCGCTGTTTCTTTTCCCTCTTCGCCCCCCTCCTACTCAGGCGGCCATGCTCTCAATTAGCCCGCGCAGGGCGTTACAGGTGGTGCACCGTTTGCCTAGCCCAACTCTACCTTTGCCGGCTTGGATAGGTTTTTTCCGCCACCGTCGTCGTCGGATTATTCTTTCGGTATACAGGAGAACCATTGCAAGTTGCCTGCGGGCAACCCTGGTACACATACTTATTTCTCGCCCGTGCTGACGACGAGCATGCTGGCTAAACAAAATTAGCTGTTTCTTGTTGAGCCTGTGACATCACAGCCCAACTACAACTTTCCACCACCATCTGGATACACATCTGCGGCCAATGTTGGTACACACTTACCGTTGCCATCAGCTGGTTCAGCCCTACCAAACGCCGTAACACAAACTCCAAGCACGTTT
Organism: Copidosoma aretas; assembly: GCA_030522625.1. Lineage (NCBI taxonomy): Eukaryota > Metazoa > Arthropoda > Insecta > Hymenoptera > Encyrtidae > Copidosoma > Copidosoma aretas. The sequence goes on along the minus strand of JAPYYV010011470.1, from coordinate 8,131 downwards.
GTCAACACAGTCCCTCCGGTAGCTGACACGCGCCGTGGTCGCGTCGACATACACCAGCTACCATCTCCATAGATATTGAGAATATTATCAGCTCTCAACCAGTAGAACAGCTATATTTTCAAGTAAAGCATTCATTGAGTCGTTTACAGAGACCAGTAAGCAGAGTCAATAGATTAATCTCGGGTCTCAGCTACGCAGATGGACCACCTTCCCTGCTATTCAGCAGTATGAAACGCCTCGCAAGTGATCTCGTCTCCTAAGACTTTTTACGTCAGTTGTGGCTAGACCGACTCCAAACAGAGATAAAGATTTCCTTGGCCACGCAGAAAGAAAACTTGGATGCCAGCCTGGTCACACTGGCTGATAAAATTTGGAACGTTCGAAATTCTAACAACAAAAGCCAGATATTTGCTCTCTCGTTGACCTCAGACATCGCCGGCAACCAAGGAGTCGACAGGCTGAAGAAGCTGCTCCTTGACCTCACAGTTGCAGTCAAGCAGATCGCAGATAAACCACGAGGACGCCCTAAATCTCGCGGAAGGGACCACCAAAGTCATGCTGGGCGCAATTATGCTGACAACAGTGCATCGGACAGCGGCTCAGACTCGGCCTCGCAACACTCTCTCTGCTGGTACCATCGCAAGTTTGCAGATAAGGCCTCTCGGTGCAAACCACCCTGCAGCCGGAATCAAAAAAACTAGGCAGAATGTCCACGGATGCGGTGACCCTGGACAATTCTTACACTTTCTCTCGTCGCCTATCTCTTCGAGATCCTTCGCTCAACATTAGCTTCTTTATTGACACAGGAGCGTAAGTTTCATTGCTGCCGTTCTCCTGTGGCATACAGCAAACACCAGATGCAAAAAAGTTCTACGCGGCTAATGGCACACCCATCAACACCTTCAGATCTCGGGCTCTCATGCTGGATTTCAGACTCCAATCTCAGGTGTCATGCCATTTCTTGATATCAGACGTACCCTACGGTATTCTAGGGATGGATTTCTTGACAGCACATGGTATCTCGATAGACTTAGCTTCTGCTTCTGTCGTTCATAGCGCATCGAACACACGCTGTGAGGCTTTTTTAGAGCCAGCCGCGCTCTTTAGAATCTCATCCGATCATCGAGTAGCCAGACATCTAGAGTTCTTTCCTCAAATTACAGGCTAGGCTTCTCCTGAACCCTGCAAAGGCACCACCACCTACCATCACATCGTCACAACCGGACCACCTGTCTCTCAACGAGCCAGACGTATCACACCTGATCGTCTGAAGGAAGTCAAACGCATATTCGACGAGTACATTGCACAGGGAGTTTGTTGCCCCAGCTCAAGCCCGAGGTCCAGTTCCTTGCATCTGGCGCCCAAGAAGGACGGCACATTCCGGCCCTGTGGAGACTACAGACTTCTCAATGTGCAGACAGTGCCGGACAGGCATCCTGTTTCTCGCCAGGAAGATTATGCTGCATCTTTGCATGGAATGGGGGTATTTTCTAAGATAGACTTACTGAAGGCATTTAATCAGATCCCAATTGCAGAAGAGGACATTCCAAAATCGGCCATTATAACCCCTTTCGGTTTGTTAGAATTCAGTGTTACCATGTTTGGCTTCAAGAACGCTTCACAAACCTTTCAACGTAAAATCAATGACGTTTTTCGTGGGCTGGACACGTACTCTTATATAGGCGATCTCTTCGTGGCCTTTACGGACATGGACCAGTACCTCAAAGATCTTCAGTAGGTTTTTGAAAGGCTCAAGGCTCAAGGACCACGGTCTGCGCATCAACCCAGGCAAATGCGTCTTCGCCAAGGAAGTCATAGAATTTTTGGGTCACGAAATCTCAGCTGCAGGCTCTCGGCCCCTGCCCGAAAAAGTGCAGGCTGTTTTAGATTTCCCTCAACCCAAAAACCTGATATATAATATACATATATATATATATATATATACCCTGTTTGGTATTCTATGCTTTCTAGTTATGCTGAACGCATACCGCAGGTGCCTTAAGGATGCAGCCGTAATTCAAGCACCCCTGCATGCTCTGCTGCGGTTAGCAGACGACCAATGGCAGCCTCTCAGATTGTTCTCCAAAGCGTTTTCGCTAGCAGAGAAACTCTATTCTGCATATGACCGAGAGCTGACCGCCCTCTTCTATGCCGTTAGATACTTTCGAGCTTTATTAGAGGGGTATCCTTTGAAAGTACGCACGGATCACAAACCTCTCATGTACGATTTTAAGCAGAAAGCTGAGCACGCATCTCCTCGTGTCATTCGTCAGCTCAACTTCATTTCACAGTTCTCAACGGACATTGAACATGTGAGCGATCCCGACAACGTAATTGCAAGCACTCTCTCGCGCGTCAATGCCCTGCACCTTCCCACACTACTGAATTTTACGCAGCTGTCCAAAGCCCAGGAGTCCGACCGGGAACTCCAGCACCTGCTTAGCAGCGACACCGCAGCCTTACGGTTGCGCAAGCTCACCTTTGGCACTGGCAATCTTGCTCTCTACTGCGATGTCTCACAAACCGACGTCAGGCCCTACGTGCCCCCGGAATTCAGAAAAAAGGTCTTCAATGGCATATATGAGCTCTCTCTCATCCTTCCGGTAGAGTCTCGGTAAAGATGATCTGTCAACGGTACGTCTGGCCCTCCATGAACAAGAACATCATACAATGGGCAAAAAGCTGTGAGCAGTGCCAGCACTCCAAGGTTAGTCGTCACGTTCACTTAGAACCCAAATCCTTTTCAGAGCCAGACCAGCGCTTCGACCACGTACACATAGACTTGGTTGGGCCACATCCAGCATGCCAGGGCTACTCCTACATCCTCACCATGGTCGATCGCTTCACCCGCTGGCCGGAGGCAATTTCGTTGGCCAACATTACGGCAGCTACGGTGGCGTCAAACTTCTATCGACACTGGATAGCCCGTTTTGGCTGCCCAAAACTCATCAAAACCGATTGCGGCGCTCAATTCGAGTCTGCTATTTTTACAGCCCTCACCCAGCTCATGGATGGCAAGCATGTCAGGACGACGCCATATCATCCGGCGGCCAACGAAATGGTCGAGAGATGGCATCGAGCATTTAAAACCATGCTACGCTGCCAGGAGTCACCTAACTGGGTCGATTTACTCCCTACAGTACTCCTAGGCCTCCAGGCAATCTATAAAGAGGATTTGAAGGCCTCGCCTGCAGAATACCTATACGGTGCGACTCTCAGCCTACCAGGTGTGTTCTTTACCGAAGAGGACTTTCCTGTAGACAGGAACTCCTTCATCGAACCCTTCAGAACGCACATGCGTCTGATGAAACTGGCTCCGGCCTCCCATCATCGCACTAGAGGCACCTTCGTATACAAGACTCTCAACACGTCATCTCACGTCTATGTAAGGAACCATGCGACCAAGCGCTCTTTAAGCCAAGCTCATACGGATCCTCACAAAGTCATCGAGCGAGTGGACGACAGAGCCTTTAAAGTAGACGTACGTGGTCATGTTGTTAACGTCAGCGTGGAAAATTTGAAACCGGCATACACACTGCAGGATGACGCTGAAGAAATGCCCCAAGGTTCTCGCTCCTCCTGGGATCCCCAACTTCTACTGACTTTATCCGACTCCCAGGCAGATGACCCGGTCACGGCAGCCACATCCTCATCTTCATCGCGAAAAAGCTCCACAATCATGTCAGGGCAGCGTGCAGAGCCGCATCGGGACCACCTAATGTCTCGTCGACTCTGACAACTTCTACAGCACCAGCTCCAGCTTCAAATTTAATGCCAGTGCCAGTGCTCAAACCTAAAAAACCTTTTCCGCCTCGTATAATTTTTTTTGCGCAGCCGTTAATGCACTATTATTGATTAAAATATTTTTTTTTTTTTTGTCATTTTCGTTTTTTCTTTAACTTCAGGCAACACTTGTTAGCACAGAGTTTAGCCAACGGACCAATATTCGCTCGTCCAAGCCCTATTTTCATCGTCTCTTTTTGGGTATTAAAAAAATGAAAATATACATTAATTTTGGCTCTCATGCAAATATTAAAATCCATTTCAAGACTGCATTAATCTGTCTTTTTCATAGTTGGATATGTGTCAAGTTCTAAAAACTGATATATGTGAAACGATCGGACATAGGGACAGTGACCTTATTAAAAGCTTTTTTTAACAATCTTGGCCCACATTTGCGGAGCCCAACACAACTATTGATAGTTTTTTACTTGTTTTAATCATCAACGTCGATTTAGCTACCTCACTTAGTCCGTCCCTGCGATTAGTACGCGTTTGCCACCATGCAATAATGTATCGTGCAATTGAATATCAGAAAAATTTAATTACACTGGTGGGGAAGTGTATGTAGGGATTAACAGTCACGCAATACGAGTGTCGCATGCTCCCCTCCTTGAGGACGACTCAGCTAGCTGCGACTAGCGCTGCTGGCGCGATGGTCATCTGCCTGCCGGCTTCTCCGTAGAGAGTCAGTAGGGTTTTGGCTGCTGAATAGAGCATTCATTATTCGGTCCTAATTTGTAAGATGTTTATCTCTGAATTAAGTCGTGTGTTTAATATACTATATACTTGCAAGCTTCATTGGCTAGCCACACTAAAAACCCCTACACCAGCAGCTCCCGAGCTCCGGCGGGAATTATTTGAAAATTGATGTATTTAACTTAACCTTTTAGACGTGTATACGTACGTCTTTATGTGAATAAGATAAAAGAAAATTATGAAATACACAATTATTTAAAAAACGGAAAACGGATCAGTCAATATGTATGAATAATAATTAAAAATAAAGAGCGCGGGTCCGTCCATGAGATCGGCGGAGCTCCGGCTTGCTCGAAACTACCTTCGATCAGTATGGGCGAAGTAATCTATTATAACACGTATTAAATTTGACATGGCACTGTCACATAACACTTATTTTGAATGTTCGAAAATCTTGTCACACTCATGCCATACTTGAGGTTAGGTGTACCCAAGACACGAAGCTCAGTCATGCTTTTAGTCTAATTGTACGGAATCATATTTTGATAGGGAACAGGATACATTCCGCGTTTTCACTGTGTTTTACATTTTCATCTGAAGTGATCATGATATTATTAATATTTTTCGCCAGATTGCTATTCGATACGGAACATGTCATAGTCTTGGCAGAGTTTGAGATAGAAGCTGATATTTCTGTATGAGTTGTTTCAGCAGTGAACTTAAACAACTTGCTTTGACGAATATCTTCCCCTATTTTTTCAAGTTCCCTCTTCCTTTTTACAGCACGTTTTTCACATCTAGATTTATACACACGTTTTTTTTTTACTCAGGCATACTCATGTTTTCAGGTTCTAAACTTACACAGCAAAAAGCACTACCTTAGACAATACAATTTTGTCAGCCTCAGGGTTTATAAATAATAATTATCTACTACCTGTATCGTTTTGTTTATCTTTAAGAAAAACTGGACCATGTGAGAAGCTGATGGAACTTTTTATTCTGGTATCAAACTTTTTACGATACTACTATAACAAGTAAGAATACGATGACTTACTCGCAATCATGCCTTGTAGATAAGTATTACTATTTTATTTTAATAATAGGCAAGTGCAATATACTGTTAAGGTATACATTGTGATGAGAAGATAGACAGCGTCAACACCAGCATGGATAGTGACGGACAGGGGCGGCAACTTGTAATTTTTTCAGGTGTGGAGTCTTTCTTATCCCCCGCCCTCTCTCTGAATTGTAAAACAACGTAAAATTTTGCATTGGTGACTACGATCAAATATGAATAATTTTTGAAATTGTATTGATAAAAAGGATACGTTTTTGTGGACAGTAGTCCGGCAGTTTGATTGGATAAAATAATAAATCGTTATATTCGATAAAAAAGTACTTTATCAAACAACAGCCAAAGTTCGGCATCTAATGTTATTTTTGGAAATTACATTATTCAATAACTCATTAATCAATGCGTCAACGTTGAGATCGTCTAGAATGTCTTTATGTGTATCGAAAATGCTTGTATTAGTCAAGCTGTCTTGTAACATTGTGGATCGCAAGTACGATTTTAATCGCATTAAAGCAGGAAACGAACGTTTGTTTGTGCACGATGATGTGCTGGCACTGTTATTTAAAGTTCGATCAACTTTTCAGGTAAATAAAAATAAATAAGTTGATGTATCTATTTAATGATACAATACTTTATCATTTTACTTTTCAAATTAGTTTCAGTAAAAGTTTTATTCATTTGAAAATACCGTCTAGGTTTTATAGTGTTCAATTTTCGTTTCTTGATCGTCAGGTATGGAATTCCATATCTACTCAAAATTCAGCTGTGTTTGCACCATACCGACCAAAGCGGTCTTGCCACCCCTGGCGACGGATATAACGACTAGCAGTATAGGTTCATTCTACCTAGAGTATTGGAGCGGTCTGAACGTACACTCGGTGATATATCGAGATTTTTGATAAATCGCATATTTGGCTTGACTAAAAAAAAAATTTAATGCTCTGATTTGTCAAATAAACATTGGTTACCTCAATTTTTTTTTAAAGAATTGTTTTCTTGGTTTCAAACGCCCCCAATTCCACAGTGGGGCTCCCTGTTGGGTAGCAACAGAGATTAGTAGAGAGATTGCTGACGCCAATGCTACGGTGCGTGCCGACTTTTAGCCGCTGATTCGAGCACTCGGTTGTGGCCAACGCTGGTACCCAGGCGCACATCTCGTCGATCGGTAATGACGTAGTAAAAGTAGGCATGGCCAAAAGTGTGCGCCTGCGAGAGCAAGAGAGAGGAGTAGACATGTGCACGTTGGTATATACAAAAAGGTGAAGGAGCGGAGGGAAATGTATGTACAGTTCGGTGGCTTCGGTGCGCCTGCGAGTGCGAGAGAGAGGAGTAGGCATGTGCTATAGATATGTGTACATATGCAAAGTACAGCTGAGCGGACTCCACGAGGCGATGATTGCGAAATGTATTTCTTTCACTATAATTATATGGCACTCTTCAACTTGTATATAACTGACACGCTGTTATACGATATTTTACGCATCAACCTGTTGGAATCAATTATCTCTTTTAATCTAAATAGTAATGGACTAACTACAGCCTAAGCGCTGGAGGTTTCCAATGATTATATGCCATTTAGATCTGTTGGATACCTATAGTGCGTTCCTAGTCCAGTTGGTTAGAGCGAATGTATGACATGAGTTTTTTTGTGGTCCAGGGTTCGAATCCCACTCGGATAACATTTTTTTTTGCAATCCATCAGTCTATTTTAATTTTGTAATTTATATATACCATTTTTAATTCATTTATATTTACGTAAAAATATATTAGCTTACAAAGTATTATAATCAAGGTACAGACAGTACTACCTTGAATACGTACAGGAGTTTGTATCAAAGATTTTTTTTTGCTTCCAAGTGCTAACCTGCATGATCGATGAAAAATTTTTTTCTACCTATACTGGCATATTGTTTACTCCTTCAATACTGTTCATTAAAAATAACGGGATATTATACGTTTCCAATTTATGATTTTAAAAAACAATAATGAATTGCTGAACAATTTTTTTCACAAAAATTAATGTTTATAAACAGATACTAGCATTAAACAGTAATTACACATAGCAATTAATCAACAAAAAGGCAATTGACATGTTATTTTGCAGTGATTATCATAATCTAAAAATAACAGAAACAAATTGGGTTCTGTCAACACTCAAAATATCATACTAGAAACATACAATTTACGTGAGAAAAAAGTCAGAGACAAAAAAAATCACTTTATTCCTAGTCTAGATACCCAAGCTTTAAAAAATTTCTGGTCACATGAAAAATTTACATGTGTAACCTATTTTAAATTCGAGAAAAGTTTTATTTGTCAGTAGTTTCAGATTTTTGACCTCAAGAAAACTTGAAATCCAGCTACGAAGAAATCGTAAGTATGAATTAAAAAAAAAGAAAAAAATAGTCTGCATTTTCTCTACATGTACGACTTTTTGATACAACTTATTATACCTTTTTAAGGTATAACTATAGTTGCAAAACCGACACGGTGGCGCAGTGGTAGAGTCGCAGTTCCGTCGATCTTGAAAGTCAAGCAGCATTTGGCGCGGCTAGTACTTGGATGGGTGACCGTTCG
>JAPYYV010011469.1:0-10769 GCA_030522625.1 Copidosoma aretas | reverse complement strand
TAAGGCACTAGGGTAGATGTCGCGACAACACATACATGTGTATCAAAAAATAAACTTTTGTATTTATTATTCAGTCATGAGAATAGATATGTTGAAATAAGGGGGTTGGCGTGCGGAGCGCGCAAGGGGCGAAGCCCTAATATTATATATATATATATATAAATATATATATATGTATATTAATATATATATACATGTATTTCTTTCTATATTATATAGTTGTGTGAACAAAAGTGAGTACCAGCCCCCCGGCTCCCCCACAATTTACGTAGTTATTCGCTCATTTTTACGTGATTTTTAGCCCAATTTTTTTGGGCTATTCCCCCCCCCCCCCGCTACCCCTTAGCTCCCCTTCCGCCATCCCACTAACCTCCTCCTTAGCTAGAGCTCAGCTCTTCTTTACCACCTTATCGTCTCCTACTTACCTATCACTCATTTAACTTAATTATAAGTTCAATAATAGGATTTTATAATTTGGTTTTATTTAGATTACTTACTTCTACATGTTTTAACATTAACATCCTCAGAGACATTGACACTTACTGCTAAATCTCCTTAATGCTGTTAAAGGAAATTAGGGCAGCTCAAAAAAAGGTTTCATGTTGCTGGTGGAGTCCAAAATTGTACACGGTACATCACATGATGTAAAAAATATAATATGGCTTCCAAAGCAGCTATCGTGAGAACCAATGCCAGGCCTTTTCTCAATAATAAATCAATTGTTACGGGTGGATTATTAAATATTAATGTTTGCAATGTTAATAAATTGACTTATTTATTTTTTAAATAATTAGCGTGGAAAAAAGCAGGGCAAGCTAATGATTGGTTGATGTAAATATACTAGCACACCTTGTTTTATATGTAATCATATAAAAGACATGACAATAATTATAGATAGCTGATCAGAAGAATATAAGTAACTATGTTCTTAGTCGTACATAGTTCTTAGTTATAATGAGTGATATGACTGAGTATATGTTGTTGCTGATTAATAGATAATCAGTTGGTTGCAAAATAATTTGGTTTACTTAATATAGTCATTTTTACTAGCAAAATAACAATTATGCGTAATATTAGAGTAAGACACAGTACACTATAAGAGGCATATGCACGAAAAGCAATGGTAATGTACAAAATAGTTTGTTTAAATTTTATTTAAAAAAGATATCAATCATGATTAAAGGTTGTAAAATAAACTGAAAAATGATTCTGCAATAGAAAACATGATATATAAGGTCTTAACTAATTACGTATATTTGTTTTCAGCACATCATAAACGCTATAATAAGTCATCGGTCAATAAAGGTATTTACTTTTAGTGGAAAGACCAAAAAGGGATTGTGATGCATTTTATTCATAATGTTTACATTAAGATTTTTAATAATAATCCAATAAATTTTTTTTTTTGACAAACACTAATCATTCTATTTAAATTTTTTAATGATTTCTTAGTTATTTAAAAAAAGTTGTACTTATTTATGAAGTTATTTCATTATATTGTACTTATAACTTTAAAAAAATGAGATTCGTCTAAAGTTTACTGTTATACTGTTTATATCTTTAATACATTATTCTATGAATTTAAATAACATGAACTATAAGTATTCAAAACGATTAAGAAAGTATATCTGTGAAAATATGAAAAAACAACTTTAATGTTACAAATTTTAAGTCTGTAGTAAATTTTTCAAATTTTAATTTACGATTTCTTGCAACACATCGAGTAGAAATTTTTTTTTTAGAATAACAAAATATGAGAATTTATGCATTACAATATTCTCAACAGTAGAGAGTCTCTTTAGCTGAAAAAAATATCATACAATCACTAGAGTTTATAAAAGCTTTTCATATAGAATGGTAACAATTGTATAAAATAAGTAAATAGTGCTAAAAAAATTTTCTGAGCATAAATGCATAAATTCGACGAAACTATTGTACAACTGTAAGTTTAAAGATAGTCTTATGTTAATGTAATATACATGTGATAAAATAAATTAAAAAATCCGAGTATTTTTATTATTTTCGTTATTTCTTTTATAGTTGTTCTCTGAGTATTTAAAGGAAATAGTAATTTTTTTAAAAAGAGAAAATTTAGGAAAAAATTGTAAAAAAAATCGGTAATGTCACCATATAACACTTAAGATTAAACATTGACCTCAAATAACCACAAAACGAGTGGACTTAGTCAAAAATCATAAAAAAACTTATTTTAACGAACGTCGAATCTCCTACAAGAATATCTATGTGTTATTATATTCTGTTAATGAGCAAAGGTTTTTACAAATTCTAAAGAAAAAAAAAATTTTCTCATGTTATTTTTCATTTAAAACTTTGTCCGTTGTGGCTGTCGTGGGGAATAGGTTAATATTAATATGAAAAGCAAAAATTTTGCAGGAATTTTTTTTCATTTATTTGGAAATGATTTAGGACTATCATAAAATAAAATTTCAGAATTCTCCAAATAAGGACAACCCTAATATACATATACATTAGGGTGGCCGTTAATTTTTTTTTTCTCGTCGGGCCGGGTGAAAATCAGTTCTGAGTACCAAAAAACTCATGCGGAAACAGAAATAAGTGTCATTTGATTTTTTTTTTCCCGTGCTGCACAGCTCTTGAAGTTTCTTATGGGATTTACATGAGAAAAATCACTGAAATGGTATATAATTCAGAAAACTATTGAAAATTGTCAAATCTAACGATGCATGTACACATTTCTATGTATTTTTATCCCCTGGATCGAATGGAATAATTAGTTTTTGTCTATCTGTTAGATGAAAAGAATTACGAGCAAATAATTGGAAAAATGCAAAATAAACGGAAAAAAGAGGAAAAACAGACGATAGAATTCGTTATGGTGATTCTGGATAGTTTCAAAGAGTATTTAAAATATCATTTACATCGTCGTCATATACGAAGCGAGAGCGGGCTGCTAACGGCAGCTGCACGATACAAGACGAAACTGGCCGAGTGCCACCGAGGCGCTTCGACCGAGAAAGACAGCGCGTGCAGAGAACACAACAGCTGGCAGACTGGTTTTGCCGTCGCGCGAGAGTGAAAGTGTGCCTTTATCATTTTTCTGCAAAAACGACCTCCACGTGCCGAGACAACATACGCCATCGTCCCGACGACGACGAACAGCGAGCGACGACGATAACGTGGAGAACGACGAGGTCCACGGTGACACTCCGTGAATCACCGACGAAGAAGGTTGTAAGGTGAGCGAGTGTCTCTTCCTCGTGCGCGCGTAACTCGTCTCGTGAGCTCGGAAAGCCCGTTTCTTTCTCTCTCTCTCTCTCTCTCTCTTTCTCTCTCTCTCTCTCTCTCTCTCTCTCAAGTGCGGTACGACATATTTTTCCGGTGTAAAAGGAAACACAATGATACACAAACCCGCAATCGCAGATAATTTTAATTTTATAAAAAGCATTGTTTCATATTCTATTTCTTTGAATCAATTTAAGTGTAAAATATAATTACTTGGAAGATATCGTAATTATTTTAATTACCTGACTCTTGTTTATCCTTAGTCGCGAAACGAACTTCTCGCGCCTTGTTCTTCGTATTCACCGGGGCGTAAATCACGCTAGGTGGATGGCAAAAGCTATTTATTGTTCGAAAATTTTTATGTTTAGAAAAAACTTTTTAAAAGATAATAAAGATGATTACGCGAATTATGGAGACGTTTCTATATTCATCCTAAGAGTTTATGTTCAAGTTTGGTTTGAAGCACCGATTGCTGCGAAAGTGCCACGTCAAGACCTTGATTTCCTAAAAAATTTATACAAATATAAAACTATCGATAGCAAGATATCTGTGGTAGCTGTAAGAAAGTTCGTTCGACATTTATGGTACTTGACCCCAGAGTCAGCAGCTCTATCATTTTTTGATGATGAAATTCCAGTGAAAGATAAATGCAAAATGATCGATGCTTTGAAATCAGACAGTACAAATTTGTGTGTAAAAAACGAGTTCTTATCAATCAAAACTCTGTGAATGACTTGGTTGAATCAAGTTTACCTGATTTTCTGTGTAAGGAATCCTTGCACTTTTTTAAACGATTCAACATTGATACAGTATTTTTGTCAAAAGATCCTTCAAAATGGAGCAAAGAACGAAATTGTACTGAGGGCTTACATATTGTTCAAAACTTGAAAGTTGTCAACGATGTTGCGGAGAGAGGGGTTAAATTGATTAGCGATTTTTAAAAAAATACTGACAAAAGATGAGCAACAATGACCGTATCTGATGCCAATAATAAACAATTATCGTAGCTTATTCCTCACTAGTAACAATGATTATTTGATATCAAGTTTAGGAATAAATAAAACTCTTTTTTTAATTTAAAAAAAAAAATAAATCATTCTTCTTTGAAACTCGTTTTTCATTAAATCCATAATTCTTATTCAAATGGGCTTTTTCAAAGGTGTTAAAACTGGGTGGTAACCTTTTAGGCATACCGCATGACTATGCTTATTTGATTAATTTTGGTTTAGTAAAAAGCTGTTTCTCCAGCCTTTTTAACCGTACGTTTTTTTTCTTTATTGTTTTAAGGAAAAGAAATTGTTATTTATTCTATCATTCAGTTTTTATTATTTATTCGAAACGCATCTTGCTATACATATAATTTTTATTTGCTTGAGGACATTTGTCGCAGTCTTTTTGGATCTGGCTCTGTTATGGTTGGCGTTGTTGGTCGTAGGGCACGCCTTTTTTCTATGCGACAGTTCTCGTTCTGGCCGCTCCTTTTTTGCTCCAACTGTTTTCTAGCAGTTAGTTTCTCTAGTTTATCTAACAGTGGATTTTCTGGGTGATATTGGAGTTGGTCCTTGGGTGGACAAAGTAAGGCGGCCGGTATACGGTCGGGCCACGTTAGGGTAGGCAGGTCAATTTTCCCGATCCGCACTTCATGTGCCCTCCTTATTTGGTTCCGGTACCAACTGTTGTACGTTGGTTGGTCTAGTATTTCGTGATTGGATGGGTTCTGTGCCCTTGCTTCGCGGCGTCTTTCCTTTTTGAATTTCTTGATTGTCGCTTTCCTTTCTTGAGGAGTGGTGGCTCTTGCTAATTTTCCCTTAGTCCTCTCGTCATATTCGTCTTGGAGCGGGTCCACTGTAAAAAGTCACTTACGTAGCCCGTATTTACACGAAAAAGAAAACCTAATATGTATTTATCCACTCACTGTTTAGGTTATAACAATGCTCTCGTTAATAATAATTATTTCTGGCTCTAAATCTGCGAGAGCTGGCTGAGTTTCTGCGGTTGGCGCAGCTGGTGCGGCTGGTGCAGTGGGTGCAGTTCGTATCTCCGGTGCGAGTTGTTGCACCGGCGCGGCGTGTAGTCTGCGTTGGGGTAGGACTACTGCTACTGGTCTGGTTATCCGTGGAGTCCAGTAACCACGTTTTAGAGTTGGTTCTGCTCCTTTGGCTTTGTCAGTCTTCTGACGTTTGGGAGGTTGGCCCTCTCGCAGCTCGACTAAATCCGGGCTTGGGATTAATTTGACTAGTTCAGAGGCACTCTCCTGGCTTTCCTGCGTATTTTTTGCTTTGCTGTGTTTCCTTCCACTTCTTTTTGGTGAAGGCACTACAATCGAATTTTCTATTTTTACGGCTTTTTAATTTTTATATATTTTTGTTCATATATTTATTTATTATACATATGTTTATATTTTTTTTAATTAATTTTTTTTTTTAATTGTGCGGATCCAAAAATTAATAATAATAAATAAAAAAAATAATCCAGCTAGGATGCACGGGCTCGATCCAGCTGGGATGCACGGGCTCAATCCAGCTTTACAGTGCGGTAATGAGTCCAGCGTTCCAGCGCGGAAATGGGTCCAGCGTTCCAGCGCGGAAAAAAAAATTGCCTATTCTCGGTACATAGTATTTATTTGTTTCGAATATTTATTTTATTTTTATTTATTTAACTCGAGTGTTTATTATTAGTATTCTTATATATGTTTTATTTGATTGTAAACCGTCGCTATAAATTTTTCCTAACACCGAACTTATCCCTCTCCGGAGCCTCCAAATTTTATGTAACGTCGAAGTGACGAAACTATAATTAAATGCGTTTTTAGGCCTAAGCTTTCGCCTAATAGCCTGGGCAACGATTCGGTGGTGTGGTAAAATTAATGTGCTTGGCAGCAGCCACTCGAACTAAGGAGCAATATGCTCTTTAGTGTGGGTGTTTGCTATACATGCACGGCCGGATTACTGTTTCCTGATGAGTTCCGTGCAGGGCCACAGTAATAGCGGTGATTGTACATGTATTAGACTACCGACCTTGTGCAACCGTACACGAGTCGTTAGTCTGCCTTACGAAAAATAGTTGCGGCGTTACACCAGTTTGGCAACCGTACCTGATGATGCTGTCCCGCTATCCCGTACGTGCCTATTACGAGGATACGTAAGAATTGGTAACTAGAAAGATATGGTTTTGACTTACTTTCATTTAGATTTCTCGGGGTACACGCGTCAGCAATAAGGGGGCACGTAATTATGATCGGAATTGGCTCCGGTAGAATATGGGCACACGTTAGACTCTAGATCGGGATCGTCCCAGCGGAGTCCGGACCTTTAACCGGCGGTACGGCAAGTCTGCTTGAGCTCAAAAAGCGCCTGCTTATATACAAGCAGGGCTAATTACTTTGCTGACGAAAATGCAAGAGAGCTGGGCGGGAAAGATTCTAGAAGGTTCTAATGACTTATTGTCAAATAGAGAACCTCCTATGGTCTTTTGTTCTTAGCTTGGCCAGTCACAGTGGCCACTCGTACGCTCATAATAAGGTGTCCGGCTCTCTTGCTGTAGAAAGAGGGAAGTGATTTCTAAGTCATTCTTATCACCTTCCGTCTTTCCTTACAGTATTTAAATGTACATATTTTTAATGTATTTGCCAAACACATCCTTTGGCACGCTTGACGGGTAAGTCACCACGAGGGATACGCTGATTCTAGCGTACTGAGCTGCTAGGAAAATGAACGGTAATAATCGCCCAACCCAGAGCAAAGTTGCTGGGGGGCATGTACGCATTGCAGCTTGGCTCGCGCACCCATGCGTATGACTCGCGGGGCCAATTGTTACATACTCAATTTTAATTAATTATGCTTCCTTGCTTACATTATATAGCTTGTTAGTAATTATTATATGCTTATAGGTATTGTTAGTAAGGGTTACCATATATAATTTATGACGAGGTCATTTTTCTCTTTTTAGCCATGAGCGCCGGAATCACACTTCGCCAACTTTTCTATTTCAGCGATATATTTTTATTAATTATTTGTGTGTTTCTGTACTTTTATTTGTTTTATGCGAGAGTAAAAGAAGATCAACAGCGATGTAAGCGTTTGGAGTTAACTGAAAGGCTAGTGTAATTAAGTGTTGAAATAGCCGGCGTGTTTGAGCAACTATTTATATGTGTATTTACACCGAGTATTGCCAAATGTATTTTAGTGTATTTTATTTCAGTGATTGTTATTATTAATGTTAGTATACTGTGCTTTATTAAAATTGTACTGTGCCCGGATGAGTATGAGTACGAGTGTGTATGCGCATGTGCGCGAGTGGAGATGGGTTTGAGTCAAACGCGAGCGGTGTAGAGTAGGAGAAAGAGAGAAAGAGAGAGACAGAAACGACACTGAGTGACCGTCAAGCCTACACGAGCCAGCGGCCAGCTTGTCTCGGGACTTCTCTGCTGGCTGCCGAGCTGCAAGGAGCGAGTTCCTGCGACATCGGCCTTTCCCGCTGCCCTGCTGCATCGCCATCTTGTCTTCCGGTGCCGTCCGTCGTCCAGCTGCCCACGATGTCTGCTGACCGACACCTGTGGTCAGCTGCCGAGATCCAGCGGCCGTTTGAGGGGCACGAGGGGTTTGGGTGGCAGTCGAGCCAGGAAGCGAGCCGGAGGTACGAGGACGAGGTGCGAGGTTGCCGAGGATGGGGCTTGTTTTCAGGTGGTAGCGCGTGTAAGTAGCCAGTGCCGGGATTTCTAGAAGTCGTGTGCGTGTGCGTGTGTAGGTGTACGGTGTGCGGAGAGCGTGTGTTGAGCGAGTAGGTGGCGACGGGAGCGTATGCATGGAGTCCGTGCGGGAGGGAGGCTTCTTGGGCGCGCGGAAGGAGTACGTGTGTCCTAGAGGAGGGGTCCGGGAACACGAGATAGAGGCGACTGCCCGCTGGGAAGCAGTGCAACACGAAGCAGGAAGGCGACATCGGGTGTAGGCGAGGAAAAGTGAATGAAAGAGAGAGAGAGAGAATGCGATGTATGCAGCGAGAAAAGGAGTGAATGAGAGAGAGAGAGAACGGAGAGCCGGTGCGGAACGAGAGGAAGTCGTCTGGGTCGTGAGGGAGAGGGCGCGGGACGGGCGCGTCCGCTGAGAGTTGCGGTTGAGTGCTTCGGGATGTGTCTGCGGGGACCCGGTGCTGTGCAGTTCGCGGTGTTTTCTTTGTTCTGGGAAGTTCGAAGCGAGTGAATGTGAATTGAGTGTGTGGTCCGAGACTTTTGGCCGTCAGCGTGTGGCCGGCGGACCATTACGGTAGGACGTCGTGGAAGAGCGCGTGTATGGATGAGTCTTCGGCAGCCGGCACGCGGCCGACTGTCGTAGCTTAAGAGGGGGGAACTGTGCAGTCACGGGTCTTCGGGGTCTTGTCCACGCAGGGGGAATTCGCGGTTCGAGGTGTGGCATGGTCGCCTTGCGATCGAGTGCAGGTGTCGTTCTTGCGGACCGGTGGGTATCCGGGTCTCAAGTGAACGTGTGAGAGAGAGAGAGAGAGAGAGAGAGCAAAAGCGTGTCGCGGTAGAGTAGATGAATGGCAGTGTGCGTATGCGAGCGTACCCGTGGAGTAGAGTAAGTGGCATCAGATCGAGCGCGACCTGCTCTTCATGTACTCGTCTTTGTAAATAAGAATGAACGATTTATTGAAAGAAATTCTGCATCTTCAATTTTGTTGCGGCCACTTCCTTTTTCGGGAGCCGTCCGATCCCGACCGACAGCCCGCGGCAGAATCTCCTTTGGGAGCAGAGTCTACAGGCAGAGCTGAGTGGAGCCAAGCAGCGTCGTCGTTGGTATTGTTGTTCGTGTGAGACGTCGTCGTTTGAGTTTCGTAGTCGTGAGTATTTCGTCGTTGTGCGGTTTGCTGCGTTTTGTTTTTTTCCGTCGTGGGTCGTTGTCGTCGTATTTCAGTGGTTGTTCGTTTTGGTTCGTATTTTTTAGTGCGAGGCTTTCGGGACGGTCCCACCTCGGGGCTGCAAAATGCCTCGTCACGAATTTTTGTGTGTAATCTTAAATTGTCCCTTAATACAAAGCTCAATAAACAGCATACTGTTCCCAAGTTTGCAATAAATAAAAACAAAGGTTATCATTTACGTGAATACACATCTGTGACATTTATATACGTGTAAATATGGGTATAGTGGGGCGGCCAGGTAGGTATCCGTAGCCTCTTATATGTCCACGGCTGCACCAAAACTTTTTCTATGTATTTTACCTCCTGAAGACGATTCCGTTGTGTGCGACCCTGAAAAAATCCGGATTTGATTGTTATTAACGATTTATATAAACAAATACAAAAATTTCACGTTTTTGACCAAAAAAATTTTCTTTAGGTTTACTGTCTCATTTTAAACAAAAAATATCTCCTGCAATTTTTTTGTAAAATGCTTAGATTTTTCAGAAAAAAATAAAAAAGATAGAAAAATCATCGAAATTCATGAATTCCAGTTACGCGTTAATCACTCGCCGAATATATCAGGGTATACATTATGTTTCATTAGTTTTCATATTATCATTTGGGTGGATTGACCTACTAAACAAGATTGTACAGGGTACAAGCTTGGAACAGAGCCAGGAAAATTGTTGTTAGCAATTTACATAATCAAAAAAAAAATTCACGGTTTTGACCGGAAAAAAATTTCTCTTAGTTTTTTGTCTCATTTTAAACAAAAAAAATCTCCTGCGATTTTTTCGTTAAATGCTTGGATATTTCAGACAAAAATAAAAAATATAGAAAAATTATGGAAATTTATGAATAATTCCAGGTACGAGTTTATCATTCGCCGAAAATCTTGGGATATACATTATGTTTCATTAGTTTTCATATTATCATCTACGTGGTTTGACATACTAAACAAGATTGTACAGGGTGCAAGCTCGGAACAGAGTCCGGGAATTTTTTGTCAACAATTTACATGAAAAAAAAAAAAAATTTACGTTTTCGACCCAAAAAAATTTGTTTTAGGTTATTCAGCTTATTCTAAGCAAAAAAGGTATCCTACAAATTGTTCGGCTGGGAAGAACAAGATGACTTACTAGTACCTACAAAAATTACAAAGTTACTACCTCCTGTACATGAACTGGTACATAACTGTACCTGTACAGTGTGCTCAAAAATCACTTTTGTCTGTGTATCTGCCGGAATTCCATGCTGTTCCTTTTGTCAGTGTGAAAAAAATACTTGCCGAAATTGTTTAATTAATTAAATTAATTAAAGTTATGTTTATGTGAAAAGTTATAAAATTTGAATAAAAGTACTGACCTTTTTTTTTTATAAGAGAACGGTGTTTTAATGCATATTCTGTATTGATTTTCTTGACTATAGATTTTTACGTTTAAAATATGTAAATTTATAATGTCCGTATAAGACAAATATTTATATTCAGTATATATCCATCTAACTCCTATAATGAGTCAAAAAATCTACGGCAATTTTTTACTTACAAGTGTAAAAGTTTATTGAGAATTTTATGAACTGTATTGATAAAGATTTTATTCGGCTTTACT
>JAPYYV010011468.1:0-19696 GCA_030522625.1 Copidosoma aretas | reverse complement strand
TATAGATGTTGCGTGGCCAGTGTCCTGTGGTCTTGTTTGTTTGTGGTGCCACGTTTTTTTTTTCTCTTTTAATTGTGTTGGAGGTTTTGCTTTTTGTGGGTCATCCGTTTAGTTGTATTCCGTGGTGTGCCTGTGTCCTGGCGTCGGTGAGATGATCAGATCCTGGCCGTATGTGGGGGTGCGACGGTTTTTGCGCCTATCAGTTGTTGCACTTATGGTCCGGTAAGTTTTTTTTTTAAATTTATTTATTTATTTATTTTTTAGCTGGGAATGCGCTTAGTGATCGATCCCTAAGCGCTTTTTGACCTAGTCGCGCCCATGGAGGTGCGTGATTGGATGCTACTGATGCCTACGCTGTCGGCACGCCGTTACGCGTATCGAGGTGGCTTCTGTGTGTGCGACGTGTTTTGTCCGGGTGGAAGCTGTTACAGGTAGTTTTCCACCATGAGGCTGCTGATCGGCTGTCGGGAGTCAGCGGTAGTGTGATACGGAAGCGCTGCCCTAACCTGGAGGCTGGCGTCTCCTATGCTGTGAGCCTGGGCTGTCGATGTCATGGCTCTTTTCTAGTGCTGGTGGCCGAGGGCCCACTCGCCGCCCCCAATGACTATCCTTTGAAGTAACAGCTAGTTGTTCGAGTAATTGTTTTCTTTCCTTCTGTCTATATGCGTTTTTCTTGTTTCATGTGTTTTAACATCGTTCGTCAAAAAAAAATTTTTTCCAGGTCTGGCGTGTTGCAGACGAAGTGTTTACCATCCTGGAGGATCCTTGGGATCTGGTCCCCATCGCTCGCCGGTCAGACCAGGCTTCTGCCCCCGATAATGCGCCTTTGGCGAACGTCGGTGGTCGTGATGAGGCCGGCGTGTCTGAGTCCGTCCGGGTGCCGACGCCTGCGTTACGTCCTGCGGTGAGCGTTCTTCGAGCGCTGGTGCAAGTTATGGCTAAGGAGGCCAGGTTACAGGTGGGGAGGTTAGTTACCCTAACTAGGTGTTTGGTTTCAAAACTTTCCTTTTTGTTTTTAAAAATAATTTTAAAAAATATAAAAAATGCTTGAACCGTTTTTACTTCTTTCTTTTCCACACCTTTTTGTGGCCCCAAATCATTACAGCTGCTGGTCGGTAAGGAGAGTAAAAAGGAAAGACTTAAAATGATATTGTGTTTTTTTTTTCTTTACAATTGATTGGGCGTGCTGTCGTACTTAGACGGAGCCACGCCCGTAATACTTGCGGTAATACATACATACATATGTTTCTTTCTTCAATCATTGCGGTATATTCTGTCAGGCGACAGGTATGAGAAGGTTTTATAACTTCATCTTCAATAAGGTTAGTATAAATTATTTATTATTTTTGTCGCGATTTTTTCCGGCCGCGAGGTATTTTATGTTTGTTGTATGTGCTTTTTTTTGTTATTATTTCGGATTTGTTATTATTTTCTATCTGTTATGATTTTTTTCACTTTCATTTTATTTACCTATTTATTTATTTTATATATTAAGAATGAATTATGCTAAATATTGTTTTATTTGTCGCGCGTCTAGGGCCGCGAAAAAAGTTATAAGGGTCTCTTTTTTCATCTCTTTTGTTTTATTCATTTAGATAATTAAGTTAAAGCTATTTATTTTTTATTTTGTGTAGTCGTTTAAGGATGCAGGTTTTCTTTATTTTATCTACGTGGGTGAATCAAACTTCTTCGCCTCTCTGTAGCTTAACGTTATGGGTTTTATAATCGATTCCCACAATCTCGTAGGGTCCATCGTATTGTGCATCATATTTGCCTTTTGATGGTTCTTTAAGAACAAAAACGGACTCATCTTCCATAAAAAACTAAGTATTGAGTTTCCTGTCGTAGTAGTATTTTGAGCGGCATTTTGCTTGTACCTGTTTAATGGCTGCTATAGTGTGCATTCCCGTTAGATACTCAGTAATTTGATCGAAATACTTGTCAAACGTTGGATCATCTTGTTGATGCTTAAAGCTTGATGGTAGGCGAGCTTTCCGTCCGAAAAGTAGTTCATAAGGCGGGTATCCTGTACTCTCATGTTCTGAGGTATTGTATGCAATTATACACAATGATAACAGTTCGTTCCATTTTTCAGGCTCATCGAGGTATGCTTTTAAATATTCTGCTTTAACATGATGCATGCGCTCTATTGCGACATTACTTTGGGGGTGGTAGGCAGTGCTCCTTATTTTGTGAATTTTAAACAATCTTGCGAATCCCCCCATAGTTTTGTTCATAAAGTGGACTCCGCGATCCGATAATAATTTCTCCGATGCGCCGAAATATGCTATGAATTTGTCGGTTAGCGCTCTTACTGTCTCATTGGCTGCTGCTTTCTGTACTGGAGCGAGGACGATATATTTTGTTAACCAATCTTGAATTGACAGTATATAAGTGTTTCTGTGTTGCAAAGGTTTATTTATAGGTCCGCAAAAATTAATAGATATTTTTTCGAATGGTCTATTAGGAGTATCTGTAATTAACATTGCTTGTTTTCTTTTCACTCGGACAAGTTTCTTGGTTTGACAAGATTTACAGCCAAAAACGAATTGCCTTACTTCCGGTCGTATATTTCTCTAATCAAAAAATGTGCTATCCTATTGTAAGTTTTGTTTATGCCTTTGTGTCTGCCAACTGCAGATGTGTGGTACTCTTTTATGACTTTAGATCGCTGGTGGGCCGACGGTACTACGAGTGTATTTGTGTATAGTATAGCCGCTACTTTAAGTTCTTTAAACATTTCTTCCATTTGCTCCACTAAATATTGCCACTAATTTATGTTTAAATTGCTAGGTCTCTTACTGTTCCTATACTTTTTATTTTATTTGCCATTACTAGTGCTTTCAGGGACACTAAACATTTTTTAATGTCAGATTTCAGCACAGTATCGTCAATGTGTTTTTTCACGTATATACGTATCACGTATACTTTTCTGACTTCTGATAAAATTGCGTATCCAACTTCTTTAGTTTCATTGTTTAAAACCAATGGATTTATATAGCCACGTTCGTAGAGTTCGTCAATAGTTTCGGTATCAGGGACGCTGTTCGTTATCAAGCAAAAAGTTTAATTTTCCAAATATCTAAATGGGTGATCGGTAACTTTTTTCACTTTTTAAAGTAGTGGTGGATCCTCCTTCTCATTTGGTGCCCATAGTGGTAGTTCCTGAGGAAGCCTTGTTCTGCATACTTTGAACTTCGCTAGGGCGCTTGAATCTAATATGTCATTTCTGATGTCACTTTCTGCTTCGCTTCCCGATTCTACGAAGGCCTCATTTAGGTCGTTGTCTCGTTCTCTGTCGCTCTCCAGCGATAAATCGGAAGAACCCTGCGAGTTGTGTGCCGGTGGAGGCTCCAGTGGAGGTTCAGGAGCGGGTAACTTGCGTTTCTTATGTGTTTTCTCCCTAATATCATTTCCTCCGCTATCTTTTTCATCCTTTACTGTCTCATCAATCTTCTCATTGTCCGAATTTTGTTCTAATTCTTTACTTCTTGGCGGGTGCTTCTGTGGCTCCGCCCCTGAGCTTGTGCTGCTGTCAGGCCTCTTTTGTTTATTATGGTTTTCCTTTATTAGGGCTTGGTAGTGTTGATTTTCTAAATATATACATATAAATTTTCTGCCCTTATTTCCTATGGAATGCTGATAAATAATCTTATTCGGAGTCACTTGCAAATGAATGCATATATTTTTATTATACTCTAAGGCATATATAAAAGCGCATTCCCCGTTTCCGAAGGTGTTATCGCTTCAGAGGAAGTATTTTGTCTCCCCTGGGTTGCTACTCTCATGTATTCATTTTGATTTACGAAGGCTGTCTCTTAGTTTTGCCGTTGAGAGTGTTAAGCCATCGAGAAGGATTAAACAATAAAAAACACAACTTCCGTCGCGTGGGACGTCCGTTAGCGCAAATTTTTCGTGTGGCTCCGCACAGTGCAGTCTGAATTTTCGAGTCTCAAAATCTCTTTTATTCCATTCGTTTTGCGTTGTGTCTTTTCTAACTTGTTTGTGATTTTCTATTGGTTCTGTTTGTAGGGTATTATTGTCAGCATTTGGGTCAACTTCGCTACCTAATTCGGTCTCTTCATTTGACTGATTAGTTGACTGTAGGTCATTGACTGTATTCTCTAGATGTTTGTTTTTTTGCTGATCTGTGGTACTATCAGTTTTCCACGCGTCAATTGAAACTCCTATCTTTCCCTTAAAATCTTGGCCTCTTACGTCCAGCCGAACGTTTGTTTGAGAATTATTAATTGAGTCATCGAGCATTGAGTCAATTTTTTCGTTCAGACTTGAGCCTTTCTTTAGGCGTTTTCGTGTCTGTACGCCTTGTGATGTACTGTGTTCGTCTTCTCTCTCGATATGTGTTCTTGTGTTAAACGGGTCCCTCCATGCGCGTCGATTTGTCTGTAGTCGACACGATTCGGCTGCGCTTGTACTCGACGCTTCTGATTGCTGTCTCTCTTCGCTCGGGGTTATGTTTTTATCTTGCACATATGGTCCTCTCTCTTTAAGTTTTGCTTTCTCGTTGATCTCGTTCGGTTCGCTCACCCCTACACACATTTTCTTTTGGGCTCTGCTTTTCTTTCAATCCTTTTCTTTCTCCTCTGTTTCTGCCGCTAGGTTTGCCTTAACTAACTTCCATCCCCGGTGCGTTATTGCCCTATGTGTATCTCTTGGCACTTCTTCCTCGCCAGATTGTGTGTTGCAGTTGGCTATTATTATTTCCTTCGACTTATCTTCTAGTTCGGAAGTATTGGAAAATTCTGTGGGTTTTCTATGTAGTGTATCCAGCTGGTGTTTATGAGTCTTACGTTCTAAATTTTGTGTTTCGTTGCTTTTAATGAAAGGTGTACTTGTAAGTTTTACTTCTTTTTGCATATTTTCATCTTTCCGCATGTATGCAAGTTTTTCATCAATTGGTCCTTGCGATAGAATTTCTTCGTCATTGTTGCTTGCTGCAGTTGGCTGTATTCCCCCCTTCTTCTTTTTATTTACAGTTTGTGTGGAGAGTTCTCGTGGTCCATGTCTTTTTTTTGTTGCTTTGCCGACTTTAAGTGTTTTATTTCTTTGTGATTCTGTCACAATTATTATTTCTCTGGCGTTTCTTTTTCTTTACCTTGTTGTCCGACTTGTCAAAATCAGAAATTTCTATTTGATTTTTCGTGTCCTTTCTTATTATATTTTTCTCCCGTCTTGTGCAAATCTTGTATAACCTCGCCGGTGGGGCGTTTGTGTCACCAAATCCCTCTTTTTCCTGTTCCTCTGTGAGTTCGTATAACTCCCAGCGCGGTAATTCAGGGTTTTTCTCCTTTTTGCAGGATCGGGTTGCGCGATAATGAATCAGGTGCTCTATTAATTCTCCCGGGTCTATACACAACGTCAAATTCCTAGCCACGTAGTTCTGCTTTTAGTCATGTAAATCGCACATCCGATTTTTTGATGTGTAGAAATGTTTAGGAGGCTTTTAGTCGGTAAGTACTGTAAATTTCCGTCCGTATAAGTATGGTCTTAATTGCTATTTTGCATAGACTATGACAAGCAGTTCCTCATAGTATGTTGGGTAGCAAAGTTCGCTACCTCTTAGGCAGCGGAATCCGAATATGCGCCTATTTTTCCTTGACTTAATATTGCACCTTTCGCGTAGTCTGATGCGTCCGTTGTAACTATAAATGGCTTATTCATGTCCGGCGCTAAAAGTACGGATTTGCTGCACAGAGCGTTAACGAGAGTGTCAAATGCTTTTTGTTAAGATTCCTGCCTCTTGAATTCCGTGCCATTTCGTAAAAGTTTCGAGATTGGTTGTGCTATTTTTGCGTAATTTTTAATCAAACAGCAGAAATATCCTGTAAGACCTAAAAATTGGTTAATTTCCTTTGCGTTCGTAGGTCTTGGATAGTTTTTTACAAACCAAACTTTTTCGGGGATTGTTTTTACTTGTCCGTTTCCGACTATGTGGCCTAATACTTTCGCTCCTTTTTTGGGAAACTTATTTTTTTTGGTTCTATTGCTAGCTTGTTATCAACCAAACGTTTAACTAATCTTTTAAATCGTCTTCCGTGTTCTTCCAATGTTGCTGCAAACAGCATTATGTCGTCTATGTATACTTCTATTTCATGTTCTTGTAGGCCTGCTAGTCTAGTGTTATCGCACGTACGAATGTATTTTGTGAATCAGTGCAGCCCATTGGCATACGTTTATATTGGTAGTGGCCATCTGGTCCGAAAAATGCTGTCTTATGAGCGTCTTTTTTGTCTATTTCTACTTGAAAGAGTCCCATTTTTAGGTACACTACAGTTATATAGCGGGCAGATGCGAGATGGTTTAGAATATCGATTTGGAATGGTAGTGGATGACAGGAACTGACTGTTATTTCGTTAAGTAATCTAAAGTCTGTTACCACTCTCCATCTCTTTTCTACCCGTTTGGGCCCGCCTGCTTGGGTACTATCCATGTGTTGGAACTATACGGTGACGTGGAGGATTCGATTATGCCCTGGTCCGCTAATTTTTTCAACTCCTGATTCATCTTTTCCCTTAGAGCGATCGGGTACCTGATTCTTTTGTCTACAGTTGGTTTGTCTGTCGTTGTAGGTATCATGTGGTTTAAGACGCTAGTTGCTCTTAAAGGCTCTCCGTCGAGGCCGAATACCCAAGGGTTGAATTCTATTAGTTTGCGCACGTGTTGTAATTCTTCTTTGTAGTAGCCTGATGTATCTGCTGATATTAATATCTTCTCAATTCTTTTTTCTTTATTGGTTACAACGAATTCATTTTTGTTTTTATTTACTTATTTATTTTTACTTTGTTTTTCATTAATATTACTTGCTCTGAAAATTCTTATCATTGCTTTCTGTAGGCCTTTTCCGTCGCCCCCATCGACTCTGTATGGCTCTGTCCCACAAATTGTCTGACACGTTAACAAGTCTACTTGAGGTACAATTATTGTCTGTCCGTAATATTTATGCATTCGGCGTACACTTTACCGTTATAATTGTTTGCCATCAAGTTGCCGAATAAAACGCCTTCCTCCGATTCTTGCAGAGGTACCTATCCTGATTGTATTTTTTTACATTTTTCTTTCACGCGCGCAAAAATTATATGTTTCGATTTTGCGAGAATTTTAAAGGTTCCTGGTTCCTTCTGAGGTATCTAGGTACCGTTCAACATTATAATATTTTCCTTGGCGCATATGTGGCCATCATGTTTTTTAATAGGTCTTATCCGATTAGTCCTTTCACTTGTATCGAAAAGTCGTCGGGGACTACGTGTAGAGTGCATATCATCCCATTTAGGGGTACCTCTAATGTTCCTGACGTGTATCGTGCTCCGTATGTCTTGCAGGTTATAAGCACTCGCTCATTAAAATTAATATATGAGGTTGATAGTAAAATTTCGGCTAAATTATAATTGTCATTATTTTGTACGCCCGGCATTGGCTGTATGTTATTGCGTTGCGCAAGCGGTCTGTTTTGTATGATGCCCGTGTCATGCATTAGCCGTATCATTTCATGCTGTGCTTTTTCGCTCGCGTCTATGTTATTCGTGAGGTGCGGCTCACTGTATAAGTTTTTGGGTGACTCCCGTTCGCTGCACTTTGGCTCTGCTTCTTTTGCGGGTGCACTGTTTATATATTTGCTTACTGCCAAGTCACACTCGACGCCTGGTGACTGTGACGAGCGTCTTGGGAGTTTAAAGTCTCCGTCTGTACGTTATGCGTTTTCTCGTTAAGTGATTCAGGTATGTTGTACGGCGGCCCTCCGTTTTTATAACTAGGATTTCTACCACCGTAATTGCCATCATCATTATTATAATCATATCTGTTATTGTTGTATTGATTATTTTGTTGTTCATAGATTCGCCCATTTCGCTCGTTCCTGTAGTAACCGCAGCGGGTGCTATAATTCTTTTTTTCGTAGCCATCGTTAGCGTTATTCCAGTTCTGCGGGTATGTATGATAGCTTATATTATTATTATTTTGCGTATTATTAAAATTACCTCCTCTCTGGTAATTTTGATTATACCGATAGTGTTCTCGCGTTTCGATGCGACTTATTTTTCCCCTTTTGGCGTCTCTTATCAGAGTGCGACATTCGTTCGTCTTGTGATTTTTGTGCTTACAATACGCGCAATATTTTTTTCCTGTTCCTTCTTTCTATCTCGAGTCAGTTGAGCATTTTCAGTACCTTGAGTATTTTTTTTTTCTGTATTCACTAGCAGTCGCGTTGGAAGATTCTCGTATTTGTCTCAGTATAGGTTTGACTCGTAGTTATCGTTTGCTCCTCATTCCGGTGAGTCCATTATTTTTATCTGGTTATAATTACCTGGTAATATTTTTTCGTCTTGTAGTCTTACTTGGGTTACACCTATCTAGGCATTTCGTCCTCCCGAAGTAGTGTGGTGTAGGGCAATTTCGCTTTCTATATTTAGCGCCACTACTACTGCTTGGTTTAATGTTCTAGGACTGAGGCATGTTACATTGTAGTTATATGGGGCCTGTAGTCCGTAGAAAAATTGTTTTATTGCTTCTTTTTCGGTGCTGTCTTTTAGTGCAAACTTTTGTGTAGAAGAATAAGTTGGGTTCGAGTTATAAAGTGTTATTATCCTATTATGTAGTGCTCGAACGCGATCGCAGTAGGATCCCACAGGTTCTCCTCTTTGCTATGAGATCGTTTTTAATTGTGTTAAAAGTTTTGTGGCATTACTGATGCTCGTAAATCTGTTTTTTAATTCCCTTAAAAATTTCTCAATCGACGTAAATTGTGCTAAACGTGGTATAAACTCGGCTGCTCTTCCTTTTAGCCTGTTAGCTAATGTCCTAATTAAAAATTTCTTATAAAGTGGTCCTACTGTCCAGGCTACAGTCCTCGTCATCTGTTAAAATAGAGGAAGTTTAAAGCGGTCTCTTGAGAGCTCGTCTGTTTTTGATTGTCCAATTTGAGTTTAATGTATCTACGAATTGATGTTGCGTCATTAAATTATTTGTATTATAGTGGTTCCTACTTTGACTAGTATTGTTACTCGGTCTAGCGTTTTCTTGAGTCTGATTTTGGGCGTAAGCGTTCCATTGATCTCGTGCGTCTGCAAGCACTGTACTCGCTTTTATGCTATCGATCATTTGATCGTATCCTGGTTGAACGGCCGTATTAGTTATTTTGGGTGGTGTTTCGCTCGTTATGGGGTGTGTCGTAAGATGCACGTTTTGCTGTGGGATGTCCTGACCCGTTTGACTGCGCTTTATTTATTCTCTTGCTATGTTGGGGTTCAACTTTTCCATCATTTTCATCGTAAATAGTTATGTTTTTTGTCAGCTTTTTGCCATTCCTCTCATGATCCTGGATCGTGTTTTAATGATATTCTTATTATTTCGTCCTCTGTTTTGTCTGTCAAAACTTGTTGTCTGTTAGTACCGCCAACGTATTGTGTAAGGTCTGCTCCCTATGCCTCGTTAATTTCTGTTTCGTGTGTCATTTTATTTTATCTCTTTTTTCTACTTCGTGCTTTGTGAGTGTTCGATGGCTGTAAGGATTCGGGATTAAATTTCACGGCTTTTCGCTTATCACCTTGTCTGACTGCTTCGTCTTATTTACCGGGCGTTCTGTTTCTAAAAACTGCGGCTTGCCTGGGATGGTTTCGAGCTTTCAATTCAGAGTGTATTATTTTTCTTAAATTTCTTTTTTTCTCTCTGGGGTTGAATTCTGCTCTTTGTGCTATCTCGACCGCTTGTATTTAGTATTTATTGGGTATGGTCGGTTTGAGTTCGTTTTTGTGTTTTTTTTTGAGCTACAATTTCCCTTTTGTACCGGCTCAGATGCCTGCAAGGGTTTTAGAGTGTCCCGGATGTATATATTAAATAATATCGGCTCAAGTTCGCTTATGAATAGCCGGATGTTTTCTGTTTTCCGTTTCCAAGCGGGCTAATGGGAAATTTTTTTGGTCGATACTGAGAGTGAATGTTTCTTTGCTCTTTTTTTTTTTTCGTCGTGTCCGATGGTGTCGGAATTCACTTTTATTATCCTACTTTACGCCCCGTATATAAAGTCTAATTTTATGGGTTTGACAATCATGCAATAATTGTTGTTCAAATTTTATTTGTTCTTTTTTTTTTTATTTTGATTAAGCACGTTATTATTACTGATATTATTATTTTTTTTTTTTTTACCTAAAAGTATAGATATTATTATAAATTAAAACTTGTGTGATTTCAAGTGGTCGTTAAATTATTATTGAATATTAAGGTTGTTAGAAGAACAGAGTTCTCTTATACTTGCTAAAAAAAAATTTTCTAACGTGATTGGGTAGGTATAGTTTAAATTAGTCACATTCACTCACGGGCGTCACTTTTAATATAGTGAGAGTTGAGTGGGAAAAAGAAGATGTAAGTGTAAATTGTTATCGTATTTTTTTTCGTAGTTAAAGGAGTTTTTTCGTCATCATAATTTACGTTAGTTTTCCCGTCCTATTATATCGTCATAAAATTTTAGCATGCATATATGTCGTAAATATTTAATAATATTTATCATTTTGTGTAATTATACCATCTATGTCAAAAAAAAAAAATAATAATAATAAAGTGCCTCTTCCCTTAACTTTCCCAAGGGTCGTAAAATATTTAGCTGTATGTTTATAAAAGATTTCTGTATTTTAATGTACTTACCCTGTAGTAGCTATCCAAATGGCTAATAGGGTTAGACCGTACCGCATTTTTTCTTTCTGTTGATCTGGATGTCGATCTCCTTAAGCTTCTCCTTTTTCCCCTCGTGATAGGCGTTGCAGTCCAAACTCTGGTGTGCTGTTTGGCTCCGCTGTCTTGGAAGTATCTTGCTGGCTTGGCTTTGCGTTGTGCATTCTTACTTTACTTTTCTGACCTTAATTCTTTGGTCACTTGTTTAAAAAAAAATTTTTTTTTATCCTAACACTTACTTTTTGTCTCGCTGTACTACGTTGTGTGCGCTTTTCAACCGATCCCGCTTTTGACACCGAAAATTCTCCTGTTACGTGGGTTTGTGGTCAGTAAGGTGAACGCGAAATAAGTGCACAGTGAGGACTATTAACTTTTTTTTATTATTCTTTGTGACCGAGGGAAGAGCCAAGGATATCGTGGTAATCTGAAGGCACGTCTGCCAGTTTCGACAGTACTGAATCTTCTCCTTCTCCTCTACTCTCTGAGCCGACTCAAGAGTTCCGCTTCTCCTCTCTCTTGGTCATACGTCCCTATCTGAATGGTGAGGCGCGTACGTATTGGTATGCTAGGTATACCGTACTCCACAATTTTTATTAAAAAATTTGTGGAAGACATTTCTAACTTATAATTTTACGCAGAATGTCGTAGTATTGTTTTTATTGAAAATTCGTCTATTTTTAAAAAGTTGGCGGCCATATTAGATCCGCCATTTTAAATTTTTTAAATCACCACGATTCTTAAAGCGAATAAATAGTCCAAAAAGTTAAGCCCAAAAATAATTTTCAAGTAGGTAGTCCAGCTGCAGAAAAATAAGGAGCAGAGAATAGCGTACTCTTTCCAGTACAAAATCAACGAGAGCCAGGTTCAGATGCAGAACTAGTATTTGTTACGATGACACTTGACGACAGCGTGTCATGTGAATCGAAATTGTATGTAACTAAAAATATTGAGTAAAAATATTGTAATAATAATTTACAACCGCCGTTTTTAGTAGAATAAGTCGATGAGCTGCATATTTGTCTTTACCCGTGGTGCGACAATCGTAGTTATAATTCATTACAAAATAGCACTGTGGATGTTAAAGGGACGTATAATGAGTTTAAATATTGGGTAATGTTGTATTGCGTGGCTTATTTTTACTCATTTTTTGAGATATTTAAATGGAATATGCAACTTAGACGAACATCAGGAACAAAGCGTAGCGATAAAGGAGCAGAAAAAATTGAAAACGGAATATTGACCACAATTTTGTTTGTGTTGTGTAAATAAGAACACAGCGATTACATACGTTAAATAAAAGAAGTAAATTGTATACTTTCTGAGAAATCACACAGCAAGCAGTATGTAGTTGATCTTATGAAAGGTTCTATATGACAAACCTTTTTTCTTTACATGCCGAAAATTACGTAGGTATTAATGCTGCAGAAAAGAGCAGAGCAAAATATAGTGTACTCTCTTCTGTGTACGTAAGACAAATGAAATTACACGTATACTTTCTGCAAAGTAGAATCGCTAACAGTACTACAGCAAGTATGCATATCGTGATTCGTATGAAAGATCATAAGTACAAAATTTCTTGTTCAATCTGCAGAGAATTTCGTAGTCAATAACAAAAGATTTTGTTAAAAAGCGAATTTACGTTTGACGTGATTATTTCATATACTTGTGCTCTTCTTCTGAGCCTTTCCATATTTGTGTGTTTTCGACACACTTAATTGTATAATCATTTTTGTCCAAAAAATGGCATTAGTTTTTTGAAGCGAAGTACCATACTTATATCTATAATGAAATGACCAGTCTGTTTTATTTAGGCAAATGCCTGCAGAAACGATTGTACGTTGAAATTATACAGAGAAAGAAGTAGCAGAATGATGCTATTCAGGATATAATGGTTAATATTGCCACAATGCAATTATGAGAAAAGTTTATTTCTGTATAGTTATAAATCAATTACTATCATGCTACTTCATATTATGATACCCATAATTCTACGTGAGGTATTGAAACGGCACATACTTAAAATGGAATCATCAAAAAAGCCTTATATTGCATAATTAGCAGAAATTGTGAATCCTAAAAGTGAGCACAAAAGGCAGTTGCAGAAACGTTTTACATCTTATTACTAAGTTAATAATATAAGTTACCTGTGACTGTTAAAGTATCATATTCACAATTTTTTTCAAAATCAGTCGCATGATAATCATTAGTATTTTTATACATTTATTTGAAGTGCCATGATTTTACATAAATACACGGGCCTGAAACATCTCACAATAAATATAATCTTTCGAACACGTAGATCCAAGTTTCACACACATATACTTACGAACACTTTTAAATCTATTTTTTGTGTGAATTAATGATTTACCGCTGAGCCCAAAAAGCATCGTGAAATTGCTTTGCAATTAAAACATTTAAATATATTTTTAGAGGCTTTAATCTACATATTATGCAGTATGATCATTTAGTATGGAAAATTGTGTCATACAATACTTTAAAATAATACTGTCATTAAGAAGTTATTTATTAAACAATTTAAACCGTTTAACAACAATTCATTTTATTGATATGAGCATTTCACAATGTCTCATCGAATAAGCATTTAAATTTGTTTTAAATTCTCGCGTTCCTTACAGCAGGGCTTGGACAAAGGAACTGGAATCAGGAATGAATGATGCAGTCAACATTAAGTTAGCTGATGGCTTGCATCCTCGGCAAAAACATTCTGTCTGGGAGCTCTTATTAACGATGAGATTAGTTATAAGAATGTAATAATGATGACGCCAAGAGATATTCTACGAAATGATAGTAGCGACAATGATGATTGTACAGTAAAATGCGTGCTTGGAGCAGCGCCAATAATTGTAATGATGAAAAAATTTTTAACAAGAATCATATATTTACGATATATGGTTCGACGAGTAGCTCGATTTAAAGTTTACTAATGAACTTATTGACTTTATTTTCATAACATTTACATGCTGTCGCCTGGGATACTAAGTTAGAAAGCATAAGGTATCCGGTATGTTGATTTTTAATCAAAAACTAATGTTATTATTTAAATCTTTACTTCCTGTCCCCCAGGTAACTTGGTTTTCAAGCATAGAAATAGCATTATGTTATCACGTAAATATCATTTCATTATAAATATATATTATTAACTTGCTATCAATCCAGTAATCAGGTTTAGAAGCTTGAGATTTAGGTTATGTTGCTATTTAGTCATTTATATATTTAATTTGTATTACATCAACTTGCTGTGCCCCGAATGGATAAGTTGAAAGCTTAGGATCTAGATTATATTGTCATTTATTCAATAATTTATTTCAATATATTATCATCAACTCGCTATCCTCCAAATAACTGAAATAATGAGCTTAGTATGTACGTTATGTGGTTATCTTATCAATAAAGTATTTAAATATAATACCATAAACATGCTTGCCCCCAAGTAACTGGATCTGAAAGCTTGAGCTTGAGTTAGTGGTGTTATTTATTCATTAATTGATTTAAATATTCTTCTATTAATTCATTGTCCCTCAAATTACAGAGTTAAATAGCTAACGATTTAGGTTTCGTTATTATTTATTTATTAATTGGTTTGATTATTTGAATATTAACTTGCTGTCTTACGGGTTACTATGTTTAAAAACTAAAGATCTAGATTCAGTTATTATTTTTGTATTAATTAATTTAATAAAAAATTTAATATTGACTTATTAACCCCCAAAGGACTATTTTTAAAAGCTTGAGATTTATGTTATGTTATTATGTATTCAGTTATTTATTGAAATATGGTATCATTAACATGCCGTCTGCCAAGTTACTGGGTGTTATAGTTTAGACTTTAGGTAATGTCCTGATTTTAAGCATCAATTCAGTTATTCATGATAACCTTTACACGCTGACCCCCGGATTACTACGGTGAAAGATTGAGATTTTGGCAATGATGTTTTTTAAACAATAATTCATTGAATTGCTCCGATATCAACTCGGTGCTCTCTAGGTTACTTGGCTGCAAATCTTAGAAGTAATGTTGTGTTATTATGATTATGATAATTTATATTAATCATATATAATCAATTTGCTATTCCTCTAATAACTGGGTTAAAAAGCTTTTGATTTAGAATATGTGATGTTTAGTCATTGATTTATTGAGACTAAATATTATTAACTTGCTATCTATTTAAAAACATAATTAGGAAGCTGAGGATTTCGGTTGTATTGTTATTTATTAAAAAATGTATATAAATGATATATTATTAACTTCACTAGCTTATTGGGTCCACTGGGTTAAAAAGCTTTAGATTTAAGACATCCAGTTATATTAATAATAATTCACTCCTTAACCAATCATCAACTTGCTATTCTTTAAATTATAAGGTTATGGGGCTTGGACATAAGATTCTATAGTTATTTATTTATTATTCTATTAAAATATAATAATATTAACATGCTATTTCCCTGAGTAACGTAAAGAAACACTTAGGATTTTGGTTATATTGTTATTAAATCATTTATTTATATGTTAACGTAATAAAAACTTATTATTTCCTGTGGTACTGTTTTAATTCTTACAATTTAGGATATGTTATTTATTCAGAAATTTTTTGAAATATCATATAATTAACTTGCTGTTCGCAAGGTGACCGGGTTTAAAAGTTTAGAAATTAGGTTATGTCGTGATTTTAAGCAATAAGTTATTCAGTTATTATTGCATTTACTTGCTGTCCCAGAATCATAAGGTTAAAAAGCTCAGGATTTCAGTCATGCTGTTATTTAATCAAATAGTCATTTAAGTATTACAATATTAAATACATGTCCCCCAAGTAACTGGGTTAAAGAGCTTAGGATCTAGGTTATATTCTTCTTTAATAATTTATTTATTTAATTTGTATGTAATTAACTTTCTATCGTCTAAGGTACTGGGGTAAGAAGCATGGGTTTTATGATACGTTGTCATTATATCAATATCTTATCTAATGATTATATTATAACCCAATACGCAGATATTTGGAGAAAAATTGTTGTTGAAGAATACGTAAATGTCCATCATAAATGCATCCTTATATAATTCTTGTGTAACTTAAAAAAAAGTCTAAAAGGATACCTATGAAAAGTAATAAAGTATTTTTCTAGTATTCGTTAAATAATCTTATTTTATTCTGTATTACAAGAAAATAGCTAATTTCGTGGTCCAAAGAATACTTATAGAATACCTATATTATACAAAAAGGGTGCATGAAATATTGAAAAAATAATCTTATACGATACTTAATCATGAAAAAATGTCAAAGAAATAACAATTCTTCTACCAAATGTAGAAAAGGGTCTGTCAACATCGTAAAACTAACACCCAGAAGATTCTCGGCTTCTTTTTTAAGGAATTTTAGAGGATTTTTTCCTTTTTTCTGATTTCTGTGAAGACTATAGTTTCCTCAATGATTTCCTCGTGTAATGTGAGTTTTACACGCCGAGCGTGGTCTAGGGGGGTACATGCTGTGTTAGAGATCCTGCAGGTGACCTTAAGGGACTTCATTTGGGCTTCAAAACTTCAAGTACGTTGGGCGTAATGTCTAGGTATGTGCATGTGCACACCTAACTCCACTGCGAAATATTATCTGATATTGTTCTTGGAAATATCCCCGGCAGTCATTAAAAATCTTTTTTAATTTAAAAAGAATTTATCAAAATGTTCTCTCAATGAGTTCGTTTAAAAAAATTAAATATAAATTCATTGTATAAGTGTTATAAATACTGACTGTATTCTTAACGAATTTATGATGAGTTAAGAATGAATTCTATAAGAATCCATAATAGGTATTCGTAAACTTATCAAGTTATATGCCATATGAAATAAGTTCCAAAAGTGTTATTGATAAATTCATTTAAACTGAATAGTAAAGTTTGGAATATTTTGCTAGTTGCAATTTAATAACATTATTAAATTGAATAAATTCTGTAAGAACGTTTAAAGAACACTTACCGAACTCTTTTAACATCGATTCTTATCAAGATTATGTAGGTAGTTTTTGTATGATTCGGCTTTTATTGTAATATCCCATAAGACTGCGTGATAATTGCTCAAAATTGAAAACGTCTATGACTTTTTTCACGTGTACCGTAGGTCCAAAAAATTTAAACAGATATATTTTTGCATAAACAAAAACTTATGTTTACACTTTCATCGGTATCTTGTAGGTCAATCGATATACAACAGTACTACCTATAAGAGCTTAGGATTTAAGTTATGTTTTTATTTAATCATTAATGTAATATACTGATATATTATCAACTCGCTATCTTCTAAAGACCTAGGCTTTGTAGCTTAAGATTTAGGTCATGTTGTTTTATAATCAATAATTTATTGAATTATAAGAATTATAACTTGCTTTACCTTTAGTTGCTCTGTTGGAGAGCTTGGGATTTGGGTTACCTATTTTTTTTTATAAAAATTCATTTCTTATCATTTTATGAACTTTTTATTCATTAAGAAGCTCAGTTAAGTGGCTAGGGATTAAGTTTATGCTGTTTTTTTTATTGATTTGTCGAATTATATTAATATTAACTTTCTGTTCTCCGGGTGACTGGATTTATACGCAGAAGATTAAGGTTATGTTGTTATTTATTCATTAATTTATATGATTTATACATCATACATTTGCTTTCTGCGAAAGAACTGGGTTTAAGATCTTCAAATATAGAATTTCATTCTATTTGTTCGATGATTTCTTTAAAAATGTGTATAATTAACGTGCTGTCGACTATGTTGCCAGGTTTTAAATTGTTTAATTTAGTTTATGTCGTTGTTCATTCATTAGTTTGTTTAAATAATATATTATTAACTCGCTTTTCTTCGGATAACTGAGTTTAAAAGCTTAGGATTTACAATACATTATTAATTTTATAGTGATAAATTACATAATAAATTATGTACTCGTTAACCCCTAAGTAACTAAGTTAAAATGCTTTGAATCTAGGTTATTAATTAATTTATTTATCAATATGTTTAAATACAACTTGGTGTTTCCCGAGTTACTGGGTATAAAAGCTTGAGATTTAGGTTATAACGTTATTTGTAGCATAAATTTTTTAAATATCACAACAGGAACCTGCTTTTCCCCAGTTTACTACGTTTAAAGCTCAGAATTACGGTAATGCTGTCGTTAAACGATAATTCATTCAATTGTTTTAATAATAGCTCGGTGTCATCCGGGTTTCTGGATTAAAATGCTTGGGATTCAGGTTATACCATGTTTATAATCAATTTTATTAAGTACATCTTATCAATTGCAATTGCCTGAGGGGCTAGGTTAACAAAATTAGGATTTTTGTTATGTTGTAATTTAATCAATAATGTTGTAATTATACGATCAATGAATTATTTCATTTTCATTATATTAACTTGTTGTCCTCTGAGATGCTGGGTTATAATGCTTGGGATTTAGGTTCTCTAGTAATTTTCATAATATTATATTCCAGAAAAATCCTCTTTTAATCTCCATATTCACTCCAAGGTAAAAATTCTCCACAAAGAAAGGTAATTTTTGGAGTGCAATATCTTTCATCGAAGTATATACGGACAATATTTCGCTGCTAAAAACAGCCTCTTCAGGCTTACAATTACAATAAAAACACAGCTAGCACATCAAATTGAATAAAATAAATTGTTACCAGACATAGTAAGTGCCTTAAACACTCTACAGAGAAGAAAACAGGACTTTTTTATGTATATATCTTTGGTCAATTCACTATTCGTCTAATAAATACAAACAGTGAGAGCGCAGACTTATAAGCAAACTCATGTTGATGTATGTTGTGGTATTTAATGGTAAAGGCCTAGAAATTTTGAGGGCCATAATAAACATTGCATATGACTTTATAAAAGTGTAGGCCTGTTCAACTAGTATGTGGTTTGTTCGTATTATTCAATTTGGACTATTTAAAAATTCAATATAAGTGTATGTACGTTCGACTGGTACGTGATTTGTTCGTATTATTTAATTTGGACTATCTCACAATTATTACATATATGAAAGTATTCTATACGTATAATGCTTCAAGTAGGATTTATTAAATAAAAGTTTATTGATCTTTTTGGTTAATGTATATAAGTAAATGAAATCGTATTATTCAATGTTATGACTGTTTCTTCAAACATTTAGTGTGTAAGTAAATTAGCTTGTTACGTACAATAAATAATAATTGTGGTTTTGGTTTACAATTTTAAATGATATTTTATTATTAATCTTTTTTTAAGAACTAATGAAGTGTAATAAGAGTCAGTTCTATATCAGTATAGTGTATCAAATTTTATGAATTTAGAAATCATTTTAGTTGTGACTCCATTTTATTATTATTTAGAGTAAAAACCAAAAATAAAACACTACTGTTTGTTTTCTAGTCAATATTAGATATAGTTATAAGAAATACATAAGTACGACTGGACTACATCTGTATTCGTTTCAACTTAAGGTGCAATTATAAAATTGGGAAGAGACACTTTAGACACAGGACAAAAAACACACGTCGTATACTCAATTAAATATCACAAATGTAAAATGATACAGGCCAAAGTTCACGTAAACTTATGATCAGAATAAAAGAACATGAGAGACTCTATAAAAATAAATCGGAAAATTCCGTTTTTTTTTTCTACATGCGAGAGAATGTAACCATAGTTTTAACTTTAAAATTAACAAGAATAACCAAAATATCAAAATAATAGGCACGGAAAAAAACCAATCGTACAGAGAAATCATAGAAATGTTAAACATCTTTTACTTTGACCAAAACATTAATAAAAAGAATGACTTAGATGAATTATCTAACACATACAAATATACTATTTCGCAGTTTAAAAAGAAACAACCTTATAATAGCACCTGAAGTTGAAACGAATACAGGTGTATTCCAGTCGTACTTATGTATTTCTTATAACTATATCCACGCTCACGCTGTTATATATGGTTTTGACAGTAGCTGGGCAATCAAACTCGACCGCTAATGTATACAT
>JAPYYV010011467.1:0-11060 GCA_030522625.1 Copidosoma aretas | reverse complement strand
TTCATTGGAACAAAATAATCTTCAAACCTTTTCATAACTGTGCCGTATACTTTTTTCTCTTCTTCAGTCAGCGTCAAGGTATTAAATAAATCAATACATGCATCTCCCATAGAATGGAGAAGTACTGCGACCTGTACTTCATCTGTCATTTGACTGACACCCGATGCCACCCGATAAATTTCAAATCTTTGTTTCCAGCTTTTAAAACCCTCCGCATTTAGATTATTCATCATTTCTGGTGGTCTTAAACCCGTGAGTCTCATTTCTGACATCGTCATTGTCGTTGTGTT
This sequence comes from Copidosoma aretas, assembly GCA_030522625.1. Taxonomy (NCBI): domain Eukaryota; kingdom Metazoa; phylum Arthropoda; class Insecta; order Hymenoptera; family Encyrtidae; genus Copidosoma; species Copidosoma aretas. The sequence continues at coordinate 10,770 of JAPYYV010011467.1, read as the reverse complement.
TACACGAACAATTAATTGTAAGAATAACTTGGTTTATTAATACATTAATAATATATGAGCTCGGGCGACTCGCATGGCTGACGCGCCATCAGCTACTGCCCACGGTCTCTTCGTCGTCATGTATCATAAGGCCTCACTCATAATAATGTATTTGGCCTAGTTCATAACTTAAACTTAATACTACAACACCAAGTACTAACTGCAGCCGCATGCTGCTAAGCCTCGGTGATCGACGAAACTACAACTCTACCACTGAGTCACCATTCAGTATATAGAATAGTTTTGAGGTAAAAGCAGAAGTGTACCTTGGTGTGCACAAAATGTCTATATGTATATATGTATACAAGCATCAAAGACAATCGATCCAAACGAAAGTTTACATCTCATAAATTACTCGTTTAAAACGAGTAAATGCAAGTTTACTCTTTTTAAAAAAGTAATAATATACTATTACTACTTTGAAGAGAGTAATATACAGAAATTACTCCTTTGAAAAGAGTAAATCCTTAATTTCAGCATACCAAAAGAGTCAATTATTAATTTTACCATTCTAAAAGAGTAATTCTCAGATTTTACTACTTTGCATGTAGTAATTTCGGGATATTACTCTTCTTACATTCAATGTTCACTCTTGAGACCTTAGAGTGTATGAAATGCTATGAATAAAACATTGAGAAAAAATTTGTCCAAATTGTGGTTAAGGTTCTATCAGAGCAGAACACTTAAAACGACATTTGAAATTATGCAATAAAAATAAGAATGGTAATCAATAAAAATATTTAAGTAGCTTTTATAACACTTTATACCCAAATTTTTTAATGACTCCTCTTGCTTCGAGCAATTTCTACTACACGAAAACATACAGAAAATTTAAATCGATATAAAGGAAGAAGGAGGAGCTGATAATTAGCGACTTGAATTAGGGATAGCTGATACAAATCGTAACTGGGTTAAACTAAGTGAAATTTTTTTTTTTATTTCTTTTTAGGAGCTGGGAGAGCTGGGAGAGAAAAAGAGGGCGAGACTGATGGGGAGTCGGGGAGAAGCGGGTGGGGTGGGGGGTGGAGGGAAGAGGCAACAAAATTACTTCGTTTCTAGTTCGTTGCAAATAAGTCTTATGTTCGTCGCAATATAGTCCCTACTGTGTCTTTATTTTGTCGCAAAAAAGATCAACTTCGTCTCTAGTACGTCGCAAACTACTTTGCTTCTAGTTCGTAGAAAAATCATCTCAAATCTGTCGCCAAATAGTCTCAACTTTTTCTTCAGGTTGTCGTAAAAAATCATAAGTTTGTGGCAAAACTGCTTCGTCTCTAGTACGTCACAAAAAAAATTCCCTGCTTGTTTGGTATTGTCGCGAAAAAGTCTCAAGTTCATTATTGAATATTCTTTCATTTGATTTTAAATCGTCGGAACACAATCTTTTATTCGTTGCAAGATTTCTCAAGTTCAGCTTGAATGTGTCTCGATACATAAAAGACAGTTTTAAGTATGTCGTGAACAGGTTATAATCTTTCTCAAAATCATCCCAAGTCTCTAATTAATTTTTACTTTTAGGTAAAGTATGCGGGTCCGAGCCCAGTGATCTTTTTTATTTTGCTAATGGGCCATTAGGTGACGTAAGTCAAATTTAATATCTACAAGAGTCTAATATTTACACCCCTTCCATGGACTCAGGTAAATCTAAAAAAAACTTTTTATGAAGTCTAACATCATGATGAGCACAGTTGGCCTTGTATGCTCCATTATGATGTGGGAAAACAGTGGCTAGTTTTGTTTTATCTGTTAGAGGATAGCTGAAATCTGTTATATCAGAAACTCTAAATTTAAATCTTTCCAAACATTGTTTCCTCTAAGAGACAAATACATATACTTTTGGAGCATCGTGTAGCTGTTTTCGAAAGATCGTTCCGATGGTATCGTATGGAAAATTTCCTGTACAGCATAGCGCAGGAGTCACGCACGTATGAACATGCACTATTCGGGCATTGTATAGCTGATCTCGAAGGATCCTTCCGACGCACGTGTGACTTCCGACGCACGTGTGAATTATTTTTCAGTACTGGCTGTACATACTTGAATACGCCAAGCACACATAGATGAATTTTTCGCTAGGCATTATAGCCACCCGAGAGAGACAGAGCGGGGCTCCAAGAATACGGACAATTTCGTAAATCATCGCTGTGCGGTAAAATGGTGAAAGGATACTTAATTGTGCCCGAGCTTTCGCGCGCGTTTAACGCTCTGATGCAGCACTACCGCGTGTAAGAATTGCTGTTATTACATACAGTATGAGCCACGGCTATACGACACGTTGGTAACTAATGATATATCTCTCTAATGTTTTTATTTTTTAATAAGTAAGGTGTGCATGGTGTGTAATTAATATTGTACAACCGTGAAGTGTTGATGTTGTCGAGTGCGGATAGAGTTGTTTTCAAAATACATACGTCTTATCTATAAATATGAGCAAGTTTTTAATGAACGATTTAAATTTATCATCATCGTCGTCATCGTCATCAAGTTTAGCAGAGAAACGACGCTGTGTAGTCTCAAATGTTAAGAATGAGGGCCATACCTTGAATAAAAAATTAAATGTTCCTTTTAGTGAGCCCATTACTAAATCGTGTCTCAATTCAAATGAATCTTATGGTGTACCTTAGCAGACAAAGCTTTCAGATACATCAATTAAAATATCTAACAACATCAATGAATCTCCTAAAGCTTCCACAGCTGAGATTCCAATTGCATCTACGTCAGAGTTTGCACGTTCAAATCTCATTTTCTCTGCACCATCTGTTGAAACCATTGGGGATGGTCACTTATTTGGTAAGGAGACTTCTGCTAGTAGTGTAGTAGATGTTTGATTACAATAAAATGCATCTTCCTTAGTTGAAAAAAAAAATCTCTGCTAACTAATCATGATCCATGTAAACTTCCCGTTTTGCTGGTCACCGATGGTTATGGAAATTTTTTTATAATGGTAAATGTAAGCAACAAATTGTGTAAAAGCGCTTTCAATCTAATTTATTCTACTACTTTCAGTCTCCAACACCTGTCACAACGACAACAACAACAGCAGCAGCAGCAGCTCAAAAGGCTCATTCGGGAAAATCCAATCAGTATGTTACTAATCCTCCTTCAATAGCGTTACCTTTGATTGACACAATCGCTACGTGAAGTGAAATGAGTGTTTATTATAAACTAGCTGTCCATGAGAAGAATGCTGATGATAAAATTAATCTAAATAAACTAAAACGATCTATCGCAATGGATAAGGATTGACTTAAGGAGAAAAAAAAAGATCAGCATTGAAATCCTCTAGCAAGGCAAAAGTGTCTACAGACACAAAATCTATACTAAATCAGGTAAATAGATTTTTATTTTTGTTAGCATTATTTACTGTCTGTTGACATAAAACGTTTTTGACAAACCATTTTGAATTATGAGTTATATTGTTTTCAGAGCTTACATTTGTATAAAAGTATCAATATAACGTATTTGCTGTTTTCAGACTCAGACAGCTGACACACCAAAAGTATAGACAACAGCAGCAACTCCAGTGACTCATTTTGAAAGACCTATTATCACGCATCCCTCCATCTCATTACCTTCGATTAAGTAAGAACCAACATCTTTCAAATATTTTAACAAGCTAATGGTTCCAATGCAATCCAAATCTCCACCAAGCCACGTAAAGAGATTTGTGTCCAGATGGTTATTGTTTACTTACTCTTTAGACGTGTATCTTTTTATTATTTTCAGCAATAATTTCTAGATACTATTCAAGATATAGATGAAGAAAAGAAAACCACTCAAGATATTTTGGAGACCAGAATTATACCAACGACAAGAATGGAAAGTGAATCTGTTTTTACTGTGCAGTATTTCAGTAAAGACCCTAGACCGTGAAAAAAAAAAATTTAAGTACCAGTACCAAAATTCAAAGTAGACGCAATGGAAAATATAGTTACAATGATCATTTTACAATGACTTTCCTTCTAGTCGGATGATTTTTTAGGACAATTCTGTTGACGTAGCATTGATTCAATGCTCTTAACAGGAGTAACAATTTACAAATAAGCTTCATCCTCTCAAACAACAAAAATCCATTCACAATCAACAGAAAAAAAATGAACAACAACATGTAAATCAAAATATAGAGCGACTTCACTCTAAAAAAGGCAACCACTTATCACAGCGAATGTGGCCTAAGACCCCACACATCTCATTACAAGAAAAGCAAAATATACGAAAAGTCAGCTTATATTTGACAATGAATTAAATCTCTGTAGACATTACTTGCGTTAATTTAAATCTATTTGCAGAATAATTCATAAATAAAAAAAGGTAGTCTGAGATCATCAAGGGATCGAATTATTTAAACACAAAAAGACCTTAAGGAGAGCTGATGGGACTTACGCATAGTTATTATAATGTTCTTGCAACATCTTTTAAAAATTATTAGAATAACTTGATAAATAATTTTTGATGCTTTTTATTGATACAATTTAATTGAAAAATTACATATGACTAAGATACTGTTTTATTGAAATTGTTTAAGAGACAATTTTAGCTAGTAGCTAAGTAATAAATTGCTTATTAACGTTTTAAAGTTGCTGCAATCTAAGAATGTTAAATTCATATAATTTATGTAATGTTGAGTCCATGCTCAAAATAAATACGTTTTGCTTGATACTTTTTTCCAGTTCTTTAACGTAAGTACTAGTAGAATTTTTCTTCCTTCATTCATTCCACTCCTTACCCCCTATTTATCCCTTTCCTCATCCCTACTCTTTATCCCTTTCATTGCCCCACTTCTCATGCCTACTCTTGATCCCTTCCATTTCCCCTCCGTTTTCCCCACTCCTCATCCTTACTCTTCATCCCATCCATTTCCATACTCCTTATCCGTACTCTTCATCCTTCCATTTTCCCACTCTACATCCCTACTCTTCATCCTTCCATTCCCCCTCCGTTTTCCCCACTCCTCACCCCTAATCTTCATCCCTTGCATTTCCCTTACTTGTCATCCCCTCTATTTACCCTACTCCTCACCCCCCTCTGTTTCACCTCTAACTGCTTCATGGGTAGGGGTTAATCTTCCTCTACTCCTTACCCCCACTCTTCATCCCTTCCATTTCTCCACTAACTGATTTATGGGTAGGAGTTGATCTCCCCCACTCTATTTCGACAGATAAAAGGCCGCACTAGCTGCTCAGAGGCAGATCATTTGATTAAAATCTCAGCGCTGTACTACATCATTCGTTGCGTAAGTATAATTTATCTGTATTATTGTCATGATAATGTTTCCAAGGAAGTCAGCCTTTAACTGAACAGAAAGACTAGGATAATGAGATCTTTAACTGAGGAGACGAAATCCTTACGTCAAACCAACATGTATCCCCACTCTTACCCCCTCCAACATCAATCTCTTCGGTTCAACCTCTAGAGAAACAGGTGACTCCACGTCTATCAATTCGTAACTGCCTCCTCTCTTCCTCTTCATTGACAAAAGCGAAACGTCGTCTTTTTGTTGAGGAGGAAGAGGAGGAGGGGGAAGAGGAAGGGAAAGATAATCTGATGAAATCCCTGTTGAATGGTTCATATTTTATACTACAGAAAGTAGAATCGTCAGAGTAAGAGGAGAACGAAGAGATTGATGTGGAGGAATGGACGAAGAGGCGGAGAAATATATGGGAGGAGGGAGTGGGGAGGGGATGAAGAGTTTGATGTGGACGGAGTAGACGAGGAGGAGGATATGGAAGATGGGAATGGGGAGTGGGATGAAGAGATCGATGAAAAAAGGATAGAAAAGGATAAAAAAAATTAGGGTGAATGTAAGATTTCCATGAAATGCCTTCCCAAAAGGTGTAAATGTAAATAAATGGCTTATTAAAAAAAAAGTCAATGGAGCAGTCAATGCATGATGGTTGGACTGCACAGGTGGGGGAAGGGGGTAAGGTTTGGGGCTTCTCATCACCTTCTTAAAATAATTAATTCTTAACAGTTGTGGTAATGTGAACTATTCAAATTTTACATAATTATCACTTAGATTATTGTATACCACACTCACGATGTAACACGCAAAATAAATTATTTGTGATTGATAGAGCCAAAAGCTTCTTTGTTACAAATGAATTTAGCATATTTTGTTAACATAATTCTTAAACTTAAGAGCCTTTTCACTCAATTTCAAAACGCTGAAGCCACCGTTACATTTAAACTTTGACAAGCTCTTTCTCAAATTATACACGATCTCTACTAAAATTTTGAATACAGGTTCATAATCTTACTATAAGATTAAATACTTTGACGCAACTTTCAGTTATAAAGAGTCTCCTTTAAAATAAAAAAAAAAACTATAGTGTCATTCTGGATCATAAGTATGTTCTATTTAAATTTTAAAAAGCGTTACAATAACGCTAATAGTACATACTTATTATAAAAATAAGATTGTAACTTATATACAAATTTAATGTTTTATACTATTAACCTCAAAAGATATTTGTTATGAAAAAAGAAAGTAATGGTGGCCCCCTCCCACCCTCACCAGTGAAGAACAACCATGTATTATCTTCTCCTTTGAAATTGATTAATTCATTTATATTACAAATCATCACTATCATTGTTAGAGTCAAGTATATAATTCACTATATCTACTGTATCTCTTGAAGTAAATAGCCAGTCCCTCAGTGCAGAAGCATTTTTAAAAGCACAAACAGGTTTTGCACATAATGGATGAGCTGAACATGATTCATACTTGAAATTTATTTTATTGGCCACTGGACATCCTAAACCTTTAGCATTACATATATACCTGAATCATAGTAAATGTACATAAGTTTAATTTGAAATATATTCATAATTTAAGTAGTTACATTTCTGATTGCATTTATTTAGGACAATTATTTTTCTCTAAGCCTTTAACATAAATAATTTTTTCATTCTTTGAAAAGTACTAAACAGTGAAAATTACTCTGGAGGGTGATGTGCTTCCAGAATTCCATGGTATTCTATGGAAGTTTCTTTCAAGCTAAGCATTGACCATGCGTTCTTCATGTGAAAGCTTTGACCATTTACATCGAGCACTGAAATGGAACACTTTTGGTTGAGCATTTTCCTTCTGAGGCAAAATAACAAGCTCTTTAGGAATGAAAATGTTTGAGGACCTTTTAAAGCCCTGAACATCAACGGCATGGTCCATGATCAAATACGTCTGATCTCTTGATTAATTTGTTGTCAACTGAGCTCTCCAGCTTCAGCGAACTCTTTATATTCACTCTTACCCTTCCCCACTCCTTTCTTACCCCTACTTCTTCCCCACCTACTATCTCCACTACTTAAGCCTACTCTTCTACCCCTACTCTTCCCAATTACCACTTCTTCGCCACCTACTATCTCCACTCCTTAACTCCACTCATCTACCCCAACTCCTTCTCCACCTACTTTCTCCACTCCATAACCTCACGCTTCTACCCCTAATACTTCCCCACCCTACACTCTAGAGAGTGAGGATCAGTCAAGAGTACAAAGGGTTGAGAAACACGCAAAGAGGCTCATTCAGTCAAACGGTCTCATTGTGAACAGAGCTATTAACAGTATCTAATGATTGTTACTGTATTTGTCGCTATTTTTGAGAAGTAAAGTGAGAGGCAGAGCTTTAATAAATTGTTATTAACGTAACCTATTCATAAGCTCCGTATTCATTATAAGGTATTGTACATTATAATTTTTTCCACTGAAAATTCGAAGAATAAATAAAGGAAGAAGTTTGGAGGTTCATCCACTACCACTATCTTTTTTCTTAAAATCCTTTCTATAGTATATCTCATTTTATTTATAGACATCATGAACGTTTAGTACTTAACACCGTAGATTTACTGCAAAAAGCTCTTAGACAGATTGCTGCAGCAGATGAGTTGGAGTTAGCTATTTAAGCGATTAACGCTCTCAAGAAGCATCTCATTAGAATCGTTCTCAAGGGAAGAGATGCAATCCTGCCAGTCTATCTTGACTACCTTGCTCTTTATCCAAGACAAGTTGATCAGTTTACTTAGGAAAACCGGAGGAGAATTGCAACAGGATCTTCCAGAGCAGCAGTACAGTAAAGCAGAGAAAAGTGTACAGTGGAAAGATTCACCTTCAGCATTTAAGAATCAAATAGCAACCGGTGTGATAATTAATCGTGGATAAATTAACATTGTTAGGTTGTTAGATGCTTCCAAAGTTCTTATTATATCTAAAGTTACGAGTGCTTTAGAACAACACAATGCTCTGAAGATTAATTTTGAGCTTGCCACAGAGTACATGACACAAAAGAATGATGCGGAATTCATTGATCAAAAGCATTTCAACACAAAGAACGTCGAAGTCTGAAGATCAACATACATAGATGATGACGATTGGTTCGATTCAAATATGAAACAGCCCATTATGCATTAAATGGAAGAGTTTCAAAAGAGAGATTCTGGTTGGACTGTACAACGCATTATCAATTGAACAGTTAATATTAATAAGTAGAACCTAATGAAACATAATGTGATCATCAAATTACCAGATGATATACGGAAAAAAGAAGCTTGTGTATATGTATAAAACAGTGATGATAAGTGTTTCACGTGTGCAGTGCTATCCGCTATATACTCCGTGGATAGAAATACACAACGAGTGAGTCATTATGAAGCTTATAAAAATGAACTGAACTATGATGGAATAAATTTTTCAGTTTCCTTAAAACAAATGGAAAAATTTGGAAAAAAAAACCTGTTTCTATAAACGTGTATATGCTAAGGAAACATGATAAAAATAATTCAGTCACACCATGTTACAGTAGCACTGCGAAGAATAACAATCATGTAAGCTGGCTTCTAGTGCAAAATTTTTATATTGATGAAGATAAAGATAAGAATGATGACAATCAGAATATTTTAGAAGTAAAAAACCATTGTGTATCGATTAAAAATACATCAAGATTAGTAGTAAATCAACTAACATAGAATAAAACAAAGTGTTGGATACGTGATGGATGTGTGAATATTGTATATTCTGAAGATAATCTAAGGAAGCATCGAATTGATTGTGGCAATGTAAACAAGTGTCAGATGAAGCTACCAATTAAAGAAAACAACATTCTTCAGTTTCAAAATTTCAATTCTGTTAAAAAAGTACCTTACGTCATATATTCGGACTTTGAGTGTTTACTTGAGCCTGTAGAGGATGATGTACGTGCATATGAGAATCCAAAGCCAATGAACTTGACTCACAGAGAAGAGGATGAATTTGGACAAGCTGCAGCTTGTGACATTTGTGGTGTCTTGTTCGGAAAAAAACAGAAAAAAGTACGAGATCACTGCCATTTGACTGGAAAATTTAGAGGTGCTGCACACGAAAGTTGCAACATCAATTACCAGAATTTGAAATTCATTCCAATAGTATTTTACAATCTCACCAGCTACCACTCACACTTCATCATTAAAAAGTTGGCCACGAGTGAAGACGTCAAGGGACGGGTCAATCTTATTTCTGAGAACAAGGAGAAGTATATTTCCTTTACTAAGCACATAAAGGGCAGTGATGTCGATTATTGATTTATTGATTCGTTTCAATTCATGCCCTCCTCCCTGGAAAAATTGGCATCATACTTGGATAAGTGTGACATCACTAGCAGTGAGTTTTAGCATGTACATAGTGAGGAACAGACCAGGCTCTTTCTCTAAAAGGGTGTATTGCCTTACGACTATGTTAGTTCTATAGGGAAGCTGGACGAAACAGAACTGCCTTCTAAAGATGATTTTCACAGCAGATTACCCAATAGCAAGATTTCCGATGCAGACTATAAGCATGCGCAGAATGTATGGAGAACATCTGACATTAAGACGCCCGGAGAGTATTCCGACCTCTACATGAAGACTGATGTTTTGCTGCTGGCAGACGTCTTTAAGAACTTTCGCTCACCATGCATGGCAGCATACGGATTAAAACACACACACTACTAAAATACACCTGGTTTAGCATGGAATGCCATGCGAAAGCTTACCCACGTGGAATTAGAATAACTCACAGACATAGATATGCTTTTGTTTGTGGAGAAATGCATTAAAGGAAGTACAGAGCCAGTGCTGTCACCGCTATACCGAGGCCAATAACAAGTATATACGTGAAAACTATCAGCCTGAGGAAAAAGATAAGTACCTCATGTACTTTGATGCAAACAACTTGTACAGATTGGCTATGAAACAGGCATTACCAAGAGGAGACTTCCAGTGGATCGATAACATCACAGAAATTAATTTTCTTGATGTACCAGATAATAGTGGCGTTTGTGGTTATAATCGTTATGGCTATATACTGGAAGTAGATCTGGAGTATTTAACATCTATCCCTCCTTGCTCTAAGCAGAACAAGCTCATGACCACTTTATATAATAAAGAGCATTACATCATATATTACAAGGCATTGAAGCAGGCTCTTACACATGGACTAGGGGTAAAGTACCCAATTACTACGCACCCAAATCTACGGCTAGGCTGTAAATCCTCAAATTTTTCTATTTTTTCGTGTACCATGACAATATTTAGTTTCATCAATTACTATGTTACCCAATATAGCTAAAACGCAAGCATTTTCGCGATTTGACAGTCGTATTATCAAATAAACTGATTTTTTAGTGAAAAGTGACGATTCTTCAATTACTGCGGATTCCTATTAACTCCATATCTAATTACTGCTACCCAAATACTGCGTCCACATCTCCCATAAATTTAACACGCA
>JAPYYV010011466.1:0-10770 GCA_030522625.1 Copidosoma aretas | reverse complement strand
AAAAAAAAAAAAAAAAAAAAAAAAAAAAAAAAAAAAAAAAAAAAAAAAAAAAAAAAAGCACACCTAGGCTAAATGGAAAAACAAAATGTCATATTAAATAAAAATAAAAAAAAATTGAGCAATCAAGTTATTGTAGTGTATAAAAGAGTAGAGTATAGTGAAATGATTAGGCATGTATAATGTGGAACCAAGAAAAAAAAAAACCTTAAAAAATCACAGAGAATTCTACAAAAGCATAAAGACTTATATCAATCATAAAATATAGAAAAAAACTAATGAAAATTGACGGCTATAATATCAAAAATTATAAAAAAAAAAAAAATAGCAAAAAGGAAAACATACAAAACAAAAAAGTCTAAAATAATAATAACGTAGACAGAGATACAAGAATTTGGAAAGGACGAAAGAAAAAGGGTTTTATATGCTGTGCATGCGACTGTTTGATGTGTCGTCTGTCCTTCTCACGCTCACGTAAATGATTTTTAAAATTGATAAATAATGGTTAGAAATTTCTTTATTGTCGATAATTTTTGCGTTTGATTTTTGCCAATTTAGCGTTTTGTCTGACCTCTATGTTTTTAATAAGATGAAATACAACATTATCTATAAAAAATGCAACGTAAAATCCGTAATTTAGTTTAATTTAGTTAATATTTTACGTATTGAGTGTAAAAGATCCAGTTATACGCTGTTTTTGGGTAATTTGACTAACTTGTGCGCTCTTTCTACCCTTTACAGATGTTTTATAATATCAAATACACCATTTCTTACGTTAAATTAAACACAAAATGCAAATTCGAAGACTATATAAACAATAATTTATATTCATTGAGCTACAATTTGGTCAACACTATTATAATTTGATCCGAACAAAATTATTTTTATTATCATTTTTTTAATGCACAATTATTAGTACAAAACAAATTGTACAATTTTTTGTTCAGTGAGATTTTTCAGCTTTGTTTGTACAATCATTAAATTTATGTTTGAATCAACTTACATTCTGAATCAAATACTATTTTTGTTCTTTGTCTCTTGTTCTATTTATATATTCTTCTGCAAGTTTCACTGCTCTTTCGGCAGTATCGTTAGTAACTTATAAATGTTTTACAATAGTCCTGCCTTTCAAAAAATCATCATTACTTGACCAACTTTCACAAGGAGTCCACAAGAAATATTTATTTATATCAAATCTATCGAAAAACAAATGTTTGAATCACTGAAAAAGTTTATTCCTCTGTCTGCGAAGTGGCTCAAATCTGTTTGGTTAGTAATAAAATTTTTCTAAAAGCTTAGTATCATTATTAATTTTCAATGACCTTTCTATGACATATTTTAATTCAATATATACATCATTTTCCAAAAAAGATGTATTAGAGTATATAATAAGTAGTAGAGTATGTATTAAGTATTAGAGTATGTATTATGTAAAAAATGTATTATAAGTATGTATTAAGTATTCAGATATCTGCATACAGATTTTCTATTTTATCACAACATTGATCGAATTTCTGAGTTAGAATATCAGCTTTCTCCCAGAATATGAAAACGTCTTTTACTACTAATTTACAACTATCTTTTTTAGACAAGTTCAAATTTCTTCTGTTATAAAAAAAAAACTTTTAGCACTTGCTTATTACTAGGCAGTCGATTTCTAATAATTTGTGGCATTATATTACCAATCAAATGTATATCTTCTAATTTACTTTAAACTGACATTTTAGTTAGTCAAATTTTATTTACTAAAAATAAAACCTATAAAAAAAAAAATTGTTTTAGTGATTTTTGATCATAATTTTATTCATTTTAAAATAATATCATGATTAAATAACCTAACATTCTTTAATGAAGTTATGATGAAATTTTTACATTTTCTATTATTTATAATAATACAATATTAATAGTAATGATTCAATAGTAATACCTACTATCAATTAGTATATCGTTATTATTATAATTATTTTTACTTCTATTATCAATACGTTTCAATATCGTGTTTTTAACTGGGTACTGCGATTTCACAAAATCTCTCCTACCAGGCCAGTGCTGCTCGCATAACCTAGGCGAAAACCCGTTCTAATTTGGAACCCTGCTTCCTCGATCTTTTGAGTACGTGGCTGCTACCGTAAGTTTGCAAACCCGCAAAGGTGCACTGAGAAAATATTGGGGCATCCTCTGCCTAAGCATGTGCATACACCGCACAAAATGCCCTTGTAGCTGTTACCTTAATCACTTGGGCAGCAGCTCGCGCTCCAGAGTTGGGTGGCAGTGACCTAGTATTACCAGGTAACTGACACTCTAGTCACTAGTGTAGCATAAGCTCTGTTTTGATGTGCAATTATATCGCAAGCCCAAGTACTTACATGCATCAGATTTATAGTGCAGTGTAGTGTATATCCTGATATCCATAAAGGTTGCATGAGTCGTGCATAAATTTAAATCGACAATCATCAATATACGTGTCATTGTATTTGAAAAAACTCAAGAGAAATGGACGATTTCATCAATAAATACGACTTTCCTCAAGAATTGGGGCATCGTTTTAGTTCTATTTTTAGAAGAGATAACCTGCCAAAAAATAGTTATTATTTAATTGATGGTTTTTTCAAAGTAAAAGGGTCGCTAAAGTTACAATAATAGCTCTTCGGTAAAATTTAAAGCCTTTTTATGCAGAGCAACTTTAATTTTTTTAGCACTTATTAGTTTTAGGACTAGTTATGAAATTAGTTTTTAGACTAGTTTTGGGATTTATTTCATAACCAGTTTTTTAGTATCAAAACTAATCTTAGATTTTAGTTTTTTTTATATCCCTGCCATGATAGTCCTATAAACTGTCACAGTGACCGAATTAAGATCTTTGCTGGGAGTGATAACAGCAGCTACAGTCTGTGTGACAATAATATTTTACGGAAATGTTGAAAAACAGTTTAAAGTGCCCAATCAACTTGTAGTATCTAGACAAAAATGCACAATAGGTTTTGTAGGCTGCCAACATATTATTTGAAGACCATCCACAACCTCATAAATCACCGTATAAGCCAGTTTTGGTCATTTGCATGTGCATACTCATCTGGACCCTTGTATGGCACAAAACTGGATTTAGCTATTTTTTTCTAGCATTCTAGCTAATTTGCGTAAACACAATTGTAACTCTTATCTGGCTCATCTAGAGCTACGGGTGCAAGATGTCGTAGGTCGGCAGACTGCTAGACGTTGGGGCGCAGCTTTCTCATCGGCCGAGTAGTCCCCGAAGATCGATGGTTTCTGGAGGTCTCTGAAGCAGGAATACGTAGATCGCTGGAAGTTGCTGACACAAAAATCGCGTAGTTGCGGGTGAGCACACCGTACTTACTTCGGAAGAACGGACTAAACGCGTGCACTTATTAAGGTAGTTCATGCAAAAAGGGTTTTTCTTACGAAAACTTTGGAACTTTACATATAAGTCGTAAACACTGCCATACATTAGTGGTTAAAGTTTTATGAATATTTGGCGTAACGTTTTCAAGATATTTGACGTTAATTTAGCATGCTTCAACGCAGTATATTACGAGTAGGCAATTTGGAAATACTTGCTTTCGTTAATAACTGGACAAATTTTCTTAATATTGTTTTAAAAAAGACTACAACATAAGAAATATAACAACTATTGATAGAGAAAAAAATTAAAAACATGTCCCGTTCAGTTTAAAAGATATCTTAATTTTAAAAATGTCTAATGCTTTTAGTATATCTATATATTAATAAAATTTTTCTCAACTTTTTGCATTTAGTTGATATTATTTGATCTTCTCTGTCAGTTTTGTGTTGAAAGGTTTTTTAGGTTATTTAAGTGTCAAGTTTACAATGATTATTTAGAAAATTAATAAATTACTTTTGTATGTAACAGGTTAATAACAGCTGAGGGTGTTGAACTACCTTAAGAAGCCTTAGGCTTATCTGCTCTCCATCAGATCACACGGCACGGACAGCCGTAGTGTATGCCGATAACGTAATACATGACAGTGCTCACGCCTCTCTATCTTTCAGACTCTCTCACTTGTATGCAGCGCTCGTTGCTGCAGTTGCTGAGTTGGTCGGCCCTACTAGATTGTCTTTTTCTCTCTCTCTCTCTCTCTCTCTCTCTCTCTCTCTCTCCCTCGCTATATCTAATGAAATAAAAAATCTCTTAGTGGAATCATAAATACATTCATCCCTTTTACTTACTTAATAGAATAAAAAATTAAAATTAATAATTAAAAACGAATTTCAAAATAACTTTTATTAGGTGAAAAAAAAAAAAAAAAGTATTGAAATTTAAAAAAAGTGTCGGCTGCAAA
Organism: Copidosoma aretas; assembly: GCA_030522625.1. Lineage (NCBI taxonomy): Eukaryota > Metazoa > Arthropoda > Insecta > Hymenoptera > Encyrtidae > Copidosoma > Copidosoma aretas. The sequence continues at coordinate 6,454 of JAPYYV010011466.1, read as the reverse complement.
TGTAATATATTGTCGAGAAAAATAAAATAGTACCCTTTGCAACTAACACTTTTTTCAAATTTGATCCCTTTTATTTTTTAGTAACGTAATGCAAGCGTATGATAAAAGTTTTTTTTAATCTTTCTATTTCTATTTTTGACTTTTGAGTGAGAAGTTGCGATTTAAAAAAAACTTATCACAATAGTTCACGTTATAAAAAGTGTAAAAACTGTACAAAAATATAACCTCAACAAAACATTCGCGCAACTTTATTCAGGCGGAAAAAAGCGAGCGTCTGCTGAGTTATTGCAGATGGCAAACAATGGATGGCATTAGGTGTCAAATTAATTTTAAACTCTGCTTCGACCATGTACTTAACGTTGATTGCCAATAAACTCATTTCCATTCATTCAAAATTCTGATATTTTTAATTATTTAATACTAATTGTAAAAAAAATTTTGTATAATATTTTTGTTCAACCTTGCATTGTTATCAAAGACGAGAACTTTTGTAAAAAAAATTTAATTTTTACTTCTCGGAAAGTGCGTTAAAAATTTATAGAAAAATTCAACCCATTCGCACACATTAAGCCATAGATAAATAAATAGACAGAAACGACAAGTTAAATGAAAGCATATAAAAAGTACGTGAAACACAATGGTATATTTGACTTTACTAATATTCTGTATAGGACAGACAGAACGCTAAATTGCAAAAATCACCCAAAAATGTCATGAAACATGAAATATGACCCATTATACGTAGAGTATAAACCAAATTGGAATAAAATACGGGCTTAACGTTGAATTTGAAATGAAAAATACTATATCCGGGAGCTCAAAGGATCAGATAAATGAAAAGAAACATATTTAGATGTGATTTTCAACATTATACATAACCTGTCTTATTCAGTTGGCACAGTAAAAATTTTTTTTTTAGATTAATCCTGTAAAATCTTCTTTTTTTTTTGTTAATAAAGTTTTAGGGCGCAGAAAAAGCAAAAAAAATATTGGTAAAGAAAGAACAACCATATATATAGAGCATTCAACGTGAACGGGAAAAAAAAATTTTTTTCTCTCAAACTTTAGGAATCAATAGTATTCTATTAAAACACGATACCGGAATTTCTTCAGATTTTTTTAATAACACCCTTGCCGTCAGCGACGGTCACAATTTTTTCTTGGACCGCGAACTTCTTGATTTCGAAAACAAATCAATGCGTATTAAAAAAAAAAAAAAAAAAATAACAAGAATTGTTAGCATTTTTTCCGTATAGTAAAATAAAAATATTAAAACAATTTTAAGGTTAGTTTAACCCCTCGTTTACTAGTTCTAAGTTTTAAAATCGATATTTCCAAAAGTGTGACACTTTAAATTTTTTAATTTTTTCTTTTTTCTTTACCTTATTATATGCATTATCGAATGACTTTTATTTATGATGGGTAGAGGTAAAATGTTGGCGCTAGAGGGCGCTTAATGATAAAAAAACAGTTTTTACGTTGTATCTTGCTCCACATGACGAAAAAATATGTATAAAAAATGTTCTTTGATATAAAATAAGGCGCTTAATACGGTTTTAGTGTCAAAATTGGTACATTCGAAATGGTGGATCTAATATGGCAGCGAATATTTTTAAAATTATTGAATTTTAAAAATTGAAAAATATGACGATAATCTACGTAAAATTTTGAATCAAAAATTTTCCTTGCAAAATTTTTGTGTTGTACGTCATTTTCGAGAAATAATCCGTTAATATATGGAATTCTTTGACTTGACGGATTTCGATAATAATAGGTAATGTGAGTGAAAATTTTTATACAGTATAATATATAAGTGCCCCTTAGTTACTAAGGTCACTGATTACAAATCTAGTGTTGGGTTGATGAAATTCAAAATGGCAGATCCAATATGGCAGCTAACATTTGTGAAATAGACGAATTTTCCGTATAATAAAAGTAAGTCGTAATCTAAATTGATCCATAAGTCATATTTTCAAAAGAGCTAGTGCATGCTTTTTTTCTTTATGCTTTTATTATGTTGCGTAGCTCCTGATTAATTGCTTTTTCAATATAGCTGGTCGCTTGTTCACGAACTCTCCTTGGTCGAATGGACTAGTAAACTTCGAAGGAGTCAGTAGAAAAAGCTACCAGCCTTGTATATCTATATATATGATGTACCCATAAATGTCGCACGCAAGCCTGTGTGAATCTTATGGTATGAGACAACCAGTCGGCAGGCGTTCCATTAGTGTCCGCTTACTTCCTTGGAGTTAGTGAATTTCTAGTGAGAAAGAGCTAGATGCATTACAGCATACCGGTGTTAGGAATATCAATAGAATGTTGTACAAAAGATTACAGGGTGTGCTAGTGAAATTCTACCGATGTGCCCAACAGTGCAGCACACCTTATATCTTTATTGCACCATGGGTACGTCCATGCGACAAGATGTGCCCTACTGCACATGAAAGAGGACCATGCGATGGCCTTGCTGCCACACTTAAAAAAAGTGCAGTATGCGCAAGCCTGCAGTCTGAAGAGATCATGCTTACTGCCCAGGAGCTCTATACATGGCTGAGTACAGCAGATCGTTTACCAAATATACATTTTGAATACTGTAGTGACAAGTCCATTGAAGCGAATAGAAAAAAACTTGATTAAATATTTAATTTAAATTCAAGAGTTCAATCGAAATCTGTCGAGTCAAAGACTTCCAAATATTAACAGATTTTTTTCAGAAAATTTTGCAACGTACATTGTCGATTGAAAATATTACGTAGATTATCGTCATATTTTTTAATTAACAAAATTAAACAATTATTAAAATATGGGCCGCCATATCAGATCAACCATTTCAAATGTACTTAATTTAACACTGAGATCGTACTACGCGCCTTATTTTATGTCAAAAAACACTTTTTACACATATTTTCCGTCATGTGGAATAAGATATAACGTAGAAACTGTTTTTCAATATTTAGCTTGCATATGGTGAGCTAAAAAAAAAAAAATTCTTAAATTGTCACATTTTTTGAAAAATCGATTTTAAAACTTAGAAATCGTAAACAAGGGGTTAAACTAACCTCGAAATTGTTTTTTATATTTTTATTGTATTCTACGGAAAAAATACCAACATTTGTGTTTTTTTTTTTTTTTTTTCTAATACGCATTGATTTGTCTCCGAAATCAAGAATTTCACGGTCCGAAAAAAAATTGTGACCGTCGCTGACGGCAAGGGTGTTAATTCAAAAATCTGCGAAAATTCCAATATTGTTTTCTAATAGAGTACTATTGATTCCCAAAGTTTGAGGAGAAATTTTTTTTTCCCGTTCACGTGGAATGCCTCATACATATATATATATATGGGTTATTCTTTACGCCCTTGTATATATGGGTCGTTCTTTGTGAACAGGAGACGGCCCTCTGTCCAAAATTCTATTGTGTGTAAAAAATTAATTTTAGGCTTAAAATTTAGGTTTCACCCTCTAGTTTTATTTGCCGAGTGGCGCCTATCGATTTCTGATTCTGTTAAACCAATATGACATCCACAATTTGGAAATCGCTAAATATCACTTTTTCTTTACGGAATACCCCCCTCCATCTAAAATTCTTTTGTTTAAATAATTTATTTTGAGCTAAAAATTTAGGTTATTTCCACTGGTTTTATTTGCCAAGTAGCGCCTATCGATCTTCAATTCTATTCATCCAATATGGTGCCTTCAATCTAGAAAACGTTCAAAAAGCACTTTAAAATTTAAAAATCTTAAGTTACTATGACTAAAGTTGAATATCATTAGTTTAAAATGATGAAAGAAATGAATATATAACAGATTTTGGCTTTAGTCACATAATTTGTTTTCTAACCTCAAGAGTAGGTTAATAAATATTTGACTTTACTGGCAAGATAATAAAACAAAAACTGCTAAATATGAGAACAAGCCTATTAAATAATTTAAAATGTGTATTTGAAAAGAGATGGGCTTTAGTATTGAATTAACTAAATTATAATGTTCAAAAAGTGGATGCCAGATGGCATCCAAATGTGTCAAAATCAACGGATTTTGATTTTGAAAAATACTACTGTTTACGACTCAAAATTCTAAAAAAGTATCGTCCCTTACTATCTTTTGAATAAAAATTGCCGTTTTCGAGGAAAAATTCATTTTTTGTAAATTCTTTAAGCTTGATACTATCTCATATTTTGGTCTCATATAGACAGAGATAGCCCTGTTAAGATAATTTGTGGAATACATTTGTGCCTGAGGTCGCCAATATCAAATCCAAGGTCATGTGCCAAAAAATTCAAATTGGAGGATACAAGATGGCGGCCAATTTTTTCAATTCTCATTGATTATAATTTAAAAAGATACAATTGTCAACTACTCAAAATTCTGAGCATAAAATGTATTTTGATATTTTTTTAATGAAGTTGCCGTTTTTGAGAAATAAAATCATAAATTTTTAAACTTATTTCATCTTCATTAAATCGCATGTATAGTTTTATATAGGAAGGAGTCACCATAATAGAGATGTTTGGGAAATTTTCATATACTCTTTTATTGCTAGTTGTATAAAAACAAATAGTTATATTTCAGAAAATTTCAAAATATGCGATAGTATTAAGCCAAAATAAAAGGCAATAAAAAATTTATCAATTTTTATTCTCGAAAACAGCGATCTAATTTAAAAAATAGCAAAAAACATTTCATTTTCAGAATTTTGAGTAGTATACGTTTGTTTTTATTAAATCAGACTCAACGGGGTTTTAAAAATTTAACCGCCATCTTGGTTACTCTATTTTGAATTTTTTAGGTACATGACCTTTGATTTCCAATTAGCGACCTCAAGCTTAAATGTATTCTTCAAACTTTCTCAATAAGGTGATCTCTGTCTATATGAGACCAAAATATTAGAATGTTTTTCTTGAAAACGGCAATTTTATTCAAAAAACTGTTATGGACAATACTTTTTTAGAATTTCAAGTGGTATACAGTAGTATTTTTTAAAATTAACATTCGTTGATTTTTAAACATTTGGCTGCCATCTCAGATCCGCCACTTTAAAAATGATAATTAACCTAATTTAATACTAATCAGAAAGCCCATTACTTTTCAAATACGCATTTTCAAATTACTTTATGGGCTTCTCCACTTATTTAGCAGTTTTTTTTTATTTTCTTGCCCGTAAAGTCAATTATCATCCTATTTTCTTGAGGATAGAAAACAAATTATCTTACTTAAGCAAAAATCTGTTATATATTCTTTTATTATATTACTTTGAACTAATAATATTTATGTTTATTTAGTAACTTGAGTTTTTAAAAATTTTAAAGAGATTTTTTAATGATTTCCTGATTGTGGATGCCATATTAGATGAACAGAATCAGAGATCAATAGGCGCCACTTGGCAAATAAGACTAGAGAGAAAACCCTAAATTTTTAGCCCAAAATAATTTTTTTAGACGCGATAGAATCTCGGATAGAGGGGGGTATTTCGTAGAGAAAGCGTGCTTTTTTGGCGATTTCTATATTGTGGGCGCCATATTGGTTTTAAGACACAATAGAATTTTGGACAGAGCCCGTTGATAAAGAATGACCCATATGTATACTACTATCATTTCTATGCGGCGCACAGTTGGAAAAAAGGTTTTTTTTTCTGAAAATAAAATGGACCCACCACAAATGAACCAATCGTGATAATTTTTTTTGGAGCTAACTGATCATCGCATACAGAATATAGGAAAATTGTACCAAAGTCAAAATATGTGAGATAAGGGGGTAAAAACTATCCCTAAAGTTGAAAAATTTGTCAAATACTTGAGTCAATAATGGAATAATTCGAAAAATATTTAAAAAATTATATGAAATTGATAAATATTAGTAAATAAGTATTCATAGTTTCCTATTGTACATGAAATAATCCATTTCAGGTTATTTAAGGGGGTTCAAGCTACCCTTAAACGAGCTAAGATACCCAAAAGTTTTGGTATTTTTTGTAAAAATATTTTTGTTGATTGCATTATATCAATAAACACGTATAATGCAATAGCAAATGTTTAAAAAAAATTATATAACATTAGGGGAGAAAACAACCCCTAAAATAGAAAAAAATGCAGCAGATCCCTACTTTATCGCCAAAATTATTAAAAAAGTTTTGTGATCATTATATATGTGAGAGTATCAAAAGAAAAAATTTGGAAAGTTTGCATGAGAAAAAAAAATTAATTTAAATATTTTTAGGGGTGTAAACTACCCTTAAATAAGCTCAAATGAATAAAATTTCACAGTTACATCATAAAAACTTGTTCTTGTTTGCTAAGTAAGAATGATTCGTTATCACACAATATTTTCCATACATAAAAAATTTTCACACATGAGGGGTGAAAACAACCCCTCAAATTCGATGAAAGCAGCAGATACTTTCTTCATTACCAATGTAATTGGAATTTTTCTATAACCATTATAAATAAGAGAATATT
>JAPYYV010011465.1:0-10770 GCA_030522625.1 Copidosoma aretas | reverse complement strand
AAAAAAAAAAAAAAAAAAAAAAAAAAAAAAAAAAAAAAAAAAAAAAAAAACCCAGCCCTTAAACAATTCATATGGGAAAAATGGCTTTAAAATAAAATGACTCAACGGACACGGCGCAGCTACCCTACTCTCCTGACTCGAGATACCAACACAGCGCCCCTACAGGCGGTGCCAAAAAATTTTATTTCTTCAAAATTTGTGAACATTAAGCATAATTAGCATTACTACTCATTTGATCTATTCGGACGAGGCAGGTCGTACAATTACGATCAAATTTCACTTACAGGTAAGTTCATTCGATCCTCCAATTCTATGCTTAATAAAATGTACATTTTTTTTGTACAGTCTCTGTTGATAGAATGAAACATACAATTTAATACTGAGAAACTGACGAAATAAGTGTTGAAGCGCTAATCAGGGAACATTGGTTTTGTTGATCTGACGAGCATGAATAAGAAAAAATCTATGAATGAAGCTGCAGATAGATACAAAATCATTTTGTCATTTATACGTCAATGTGTTTTTTTTACATGAATGTATTATTAAATGGACAAACTGCAGTTTTTATATATTTTAGGAAGTCACGCATGAATCACTGCTTGATAGGGTGCAAATAATAATTAGTACCTTATTGACGGACTTAACAAGGGATGTTTGAGTAATACCTTATAATTCATAAGGAACATCCACAAAATTAATCTGTACTTTTTTCTGGTGTTTTTTCACCCCTGCACCAACAGGTGAACAACTCTACTGAATAGAGCAGTTAGCCTGAGTGACTATATTAACGCCATAAAGAAAATTACGTGCTTCAAAAGCAGCAGGTTAAGCGTGCTGCATAAAACATGTTGTCCCGATAAGTAACTGCATCATCACAAAAGAATTGAGCTTACAGTGCTGACATCATAGCACCAACAGGTTGAATCTGCTGTTTTTGTAGCCTGTTGTCATGGATAATAACCGAAAAAATAAATATGTAGCATCATTAGCACTTTTAGTCTTCTACACGAAGCACTTTGCCCTGTGTGATTGCATCATCACCAGGGAAGTAGACAAACGCCCTAGCAGCAGCCGCAGCAGCAGCGGAACGACTCTACTTCAAGAAAGTTATCCTGAGAGACTAATTAAGTACGTCGTCATCAGGAACATAACACCGTGTCGGCTGCTGCTGCGCTTATTAACAATGTAATGTACATGTATATATTACACTAGCTATGTGTGTACGCACGGCTGAATAAACAAACACACCTTCACACTTGGGAGGAACTGGACAGGGTACCCCCTCTACGGTAAAAGAGCATTTGGAGAAACAACGGATTTAGACGAACTGCAGTATTGCCGTTGGTTTTTAGTGCGTACGGTTGTTACGTGAACAAAAGTTAATTTCTTTATAAATATTTACCTAATATGTATGGTACATTGTTTGTTCTAAGATTATTCTATGTAAGTTTTTGAGTTTTTAACTTCTTTACATGATATATCTGTATTGTTTTGTTACAGTCTTGAAAAGGTCTCCAAATATGAGACGAAACATTGACTAATCAATAAAAAAATGTGCTGCCAAAGAATGTCAGTAGTGGTCTATTTAATTTCGAAGTTAACGCTAATTCATGTAATCCATCCAAAAACCGAGCAAGTGGAGAGTAAGGAGACTATCAGAACAAAATTGTAGTCAACCCATAGAGTGCATGTGCACTAGTCGTAACTTAATTCGTTGAGTGTACATACAAATTAAACTTGAAATCTAGTTGTAGCAGGTTCACTCACCTATTGCTTCATATTTCAACAATAATAAGTAAAAAGTCTTGAAACCAATGAACGTACAATACATAAATAAATAGACGTAGAAGTGTTTACCACGAAATTTCTCATGAATAAGTATAAGGTAAAATGTAAACAACCACGCCTTCAAAACTTCCTCTTATTCAAGCAACGTCAGTTGAAAAAAAAAAAAAAAAAACAGTTTTACGATCCTGGCAGCAGTGCAACCATGAGTTAAATTAATAAATCCACCCTCGCAGCCTCAAATTTTCCAAACCGTTTTCTCAAGAATCCTGCAAACGAGTCATTAATAACTCACCGCGAAACCCCCCGCTTTACCACACACTGTCTGCCGCAGTATTTACACACGATCCTGCCACAGAGTGCCACTTGGCATTCCGCGCTCTCCTTCCGTGCTTGCTCGTTACGCATTAATTGCCGAATCAGCCCCGCCACACCATACGGAGCTCCTGTAGCCTTCATGTACACGATTCGTTCGCGCGATCGTGTAGTGTGCAGGGTTGTCGTGCGTTGTCGACGAGTTCTTCCGTATATACACCTGTTGTGCGCATACGTGCATTATACACATGCGCCCGGCGTCGAAAGAGCTCGGCCGGTGGTGCCACTTTGTCGATTAGCGGATCGGAACACGCTGCTCTTTTTTAAGAGGCTCTGCCTGCCCATATACAGAGCCGGCTTATCGCTACAGCGCGTCGCGATGAGATTGCTGGTTTTCATCCTCCGCGCGCGGGGGATTATTTTTCATTCCATTCGCAAATCGAAGGTTTAAAAAGGCGCGGTGGCCGGAAGCCCGCACCGGGGGTGGTTTAATTTCTAGCCTGAGCGAGCTGATTTACGGCGCAGCTGGATCGAACAGATAGCGCGGGGAAAGAGCTCGCGCATCGGCCGGGATACATAAATTTTCTATGCTGCCTTTCCGCGCGCTTTCCTCGCGTAGTTTGCGACAACGAGTAGTGCTGCTCGTCCGAGAGATGATTTATTAATTTTGGGAGCCATATAGATACGAAGGGTTTTGGTATATTACTTTGGATTGAACCGATTTACGAAAGGCTTAAAATATTTCGTTATAAATATTCGTTGAAGAGTTTCAGTTGTAATTGTGCGAAATATTTATGAGAGAATAATTGAAGCACAGAAACTTGACGTTACGGTATACAGAAATAAACAGTCTGTTGTTCACCAATTATCATTTATGATAACTTTTGGGAAAATAACAAGACTCGAACGCATGAAAATAAAAGATGATAAACTTTATTTGAAGAACATGACTACACGTGAACGTACGAGAGCGATCTGTTCGAGAGTCGACTGTAGCAGTAGTGCGCGCGTAGGTCGAGTAAGTTACCCGGTGTAGAAAAAGAAAAGTAAAAATATATAAGGTGCAAACTGTAATTGTTAGTCTATACATCTAACAATAACGGACTTAGGAAGATCAGTAACTCGGTTGTAGTTGGTAAAAAGCCGACGAATTAGGTCGTGTAATATTTAGGTATGCTTCACATGTTATTTGGTTGTGTACAGAATTTTAAAAAATTAAAATAATACATTGTTCATCCAGAAATAATTATCAAGTAAATATCAAGGCTTTAACCATAAATGCCATGCAAAATCCAAATTTTTAATACCGTACTATTTCTCTACATCTGGAACACATGTGTACATAAAGTTTAAGATCCTCGTTCGATAGAGAAATTCTAAAAAAAAATCTTATAAAAATACATCGTGACGCAAACAAAGGCTACTTGTCAACAACTGACGCCTTCCATGCACTCAACCATAGGACCATGAACTGAATATTTTCGTTCGCTTGGATTTATTTTCAAATCGACTTTGAACACGCATTATTTTGGATATCATCGAAAAGTTTGTTGTTCAAACAATAAATCCTTAGTTGGCACATTGCCTTAAATATAAAATTAAAATGCAATATCATCAACATAATCAATTGTATCCATTTTGGAGGTCAAAAAAAGTTTTATCAGAAGACATAAACATTATGTGGATTCTTAGCACTGAGAGATCTAGATGTATCAATGGGACTGCGTTTCACAGTTTTCACATCCCGCTTCAAAACTAAAGACTCTGGAACATATCCGGATACCGGAGAGGATGTAATGCGAGCCAGAGCTGAGCCGAAGGTTTACCGGCTGATGAATGCGGAACAGTTGTTAGTCACTCCCTACCCCGTCCCATCCCTATTCCCGTCCCGCTCCAAAGTGCTTACTGCCCTGAGTAGTTCATTTAGAAAAAGTGCCAGACGTACAACACTATACTATAGATTTATAAAAAACAAATACATACACATAGACATAATACATTAGAGGTTCTATGTTAATTATACCTTCCATATGTTTATAATACATCAGCTCGGAACTACTCCTCTGTCTCCTGTAGGTACTCAGCCGGGCCAGCTCTGGTATCCAGAGCTGGGACGGCTTAGAATGTAATGCAGCCCTGGAGGTATTTTTGGCTTGTGTTTTGATAAAACTGCGCATTCGGTTCTCGCACGCAGCTATGCTCCAATTAAGGTCAGACAGTATAACGTTTGTTTTATGTTCAGCTATTTTTCCGTTGATGAATATGCATTTTTTAAGTCGATTATATTACGCATGTTTGTAGATTATGATTGTGATAACAGATAAGATCTTCCGTTGCTGAATAGAAAGGTAATACATATGAGCGATTCCATATGTTTTTCTTAACGAAAATGATTGGTAAAAAAAAAAATTTAGAGGCACACCTATGGGGCCCGACTTTTTTTCTCCTACATACATCAAGGAATGTCGGAAAATTTGGGAACATGTAAAAAATTGAGGGTGACAAACTTTTTTTCAGCTTTTTCTGAAAAATTTCGCGAAAATTTGAACACCGCAAACTTATGGCGCACTCTTTTGCGCACAACTTTTTTTCTCTTGTAGCTATAGTAATTTATCAAAACTCATTTAAAGTGATTGGAATAAGCTTTAAATTGACCTTTAGAAAAGTTAAAAAAGTCGGTCCCTTTAAAAGTTACGGCCGATTGAAGTTAAGGCTTCAGAGAAACCATTTGCGTCTCCATCGATTTTTTTGTAAAATTACTTTAATTAACTGTAACTTTTGACTACATCAATATTTTTTAAAAAACCGAAGCTCAATTTAAATTCTCTAACATATAATTTGATGTTTATCATAGGTGAATCGGAAATAATCATCTTGTCAAAAGTTAAAGTGAGTTTAATTTTATGTTTTAGAAGAAAAATGGGATTATTTTCAATTATTTTATTTAAGAAAAAATCGACTGTAAATTTTGACTCTCTAAACGTAATTAGATTTGTCGGAGCGTAAACACAAGAGTTTAAATCAAGCTTTGATTCTGCTGATAAATCGCATTGCCAATTTCACCCACACTGGGCCTTAGTACGGCTCATTAAAGCTTGTACTACCAAAAGGGTAAAAATTGAAACATTGATTTATTCCACACTTTGAACTATATGCGTTTGACTAAATTTTTTAAATTTTGAATGAAGAAATAAACTATGCAAGCTCACTGTGACAAGTCTGGCAAGAAAATAAAAGCTCAACTGCGCATCTTAGACTGATTGTGAGTCAATATCGGAGCATCGTTATTTATTATGTTTTCTTGATGTTATTATTTGGCTTGCAGCTGATTAGCATGTTTTTTGTTTTTATTCTCACTCTAGTGACTGAAGAAAGATCAATAAATAGTCAACTAATGCTGAAAAATTAGAATTTTAATTTTTTATACAAATACACATATTTTATTTGATTCCAATCGGAAACTAACAGTTTTATAATACACCAAAATATGAAATACGATTATGTTTTACATTTATACATAAGTAATTATTTATGTAAGCTAACTCGTAAAATAACGTTCAATAAAACTTTAAAACAATCTCTAGTATTAAAAGTAAAATGAATTAGAAAAATAAGTAATTACAATTTTTCGAGTAACAAATAAATTTGTGACTTTGTTGGAATTTAATGACTTTTACAATTAGTTATATTTCTAAGACATTTTAATAGAAGACTTAAAAAATTAAAAAGATGTTTTGCATGCTGTCAAAAGAAACAAGTCTATTAAACGTTGTGCGGGATCCAGGGGCGGCAGCCTCTGGTAGGAGCCCAGGGGGCAAAGCCCCCTTTCCCCCACTAGACAAATAACCATTTGCTGAGATTGTTAAAAAAAAAAAAAACCATTAGTTGACCAGTTCAACTTATTTATGTGCGTGTATCAGCAAATATTTTCTAATAACTCATAAGAATGAAAAAAAAAAGAAATAAAAGATTACTTTGCTCCCTAGGCAGGGAAATTTTTACTTTGCTCCATGGTTAGAAGCACGCAAGGTACTAACTTTCCTCCCGCGATAAGAATATGGTAGTTTTCCTACCTCGGGCACTTTGGCAACCTTGGTACACCCTCGGTAGGAAAAACAGCGTTCGCCACTCATGTACATCCGACCAGGGGGGCCCAACAAGGACCGACAAACAGAAAGAACTAATTCTCTTAGTAGAAAAAAAAGTCAAAAATTTTCACAGAAACATAAAAAAAAAAGGAAACGTGTAAATCTGAAAGTGGATTAAATAATGATTTGCCACAGTCAGATGATGGTATCAGTGTCAGTGAATTCAATAGTGAATTAAATAATGATTTGCCCCTTCCAAATCATGGTATTGAATCTTTTAATGAATTTACCAATGATGAATCAAGTTCAGCAGATGAAAATAAGTGCGGCAGTGGTATGGTTAATGAATCATCAGATAAAGTACGTACAGAAACAGTCATATATATATTAGTTTTCTGGCGTTGGAACTTAAAAAATGGTATTTACCAAGCAAAAACAAAAATTCTCGAGAAAACTTTGAAGTATTTTTGAGAGTATTAGACAGGGTTGCCAGACTGATGTCGCCACCTGGTACAAAAAAAGTCGCACAAAATCGCCAGTAAACAAAAGATTTGCATCATAATTTAGCGTTTGATTTAAAAATCTAGCTGTAAAACACTCTTCTTTTGCTACAACCATTGAAAAATGAGTTTTGAGTTCTAAATAATGTTCAATTATAATATTTATGACATTATGCCTGGCTAACTAACGAGTATCAGATAACTTAACAAATTGATGAAGAATTTTATTTTATCGGGAACGTCTTTATCGACTTCATTTAAAGTATCCCAAAGTTCTCTGTACTCGGCTTTTCTTTTTAGACTAATGGTGAACCAATTAAAAATTTTGCGGCACATTTGCTCGATAGCTGCTGCGGGAACTCATCTGCAGCAGATAAAGCGGCATTGTTCAAAGAGTGACAAACGCAGCAAATCAGTTGTAAAGCAGGGACATATTTTTTGAACAGAGCATATAAGGAATAATTTTTCTCACAAAGGTTTAATCCACCACGCGTCAATTTTTTTAGATTCAAACCAATGTCTTTCAAAAAATTAGTGACAATATCATACAATGTAATAGAGTCTGCTTTATTAACTTGTAAAAGCTCTAAAAAATCCGTTATCATCCTTAAACAATTTTGACTAAAATATTAAATACTAATGCATTTGTACTTGAAGGTTGAAATATCGCTCGACTCATCTACAAGGAGCGAGTAAGGCATCGCACCTACATCATTAACAAGTACTCGTAAAAAATTGAGTGCGATCACTTGCGTTATTAAACTGGAACACTTTGTTCTATAAAGCTGTAAATCTTTTTGCGATAACTCTTTTATTTCATTCAATGCATTACATAGATGATCCATGCAAGCAATGCTGCAATGGCAAGCAATAAAGGTCGCGAGTTTGAAATCCCTTTTCTTCTCTTTGGTTTGAGAATCAAGATTATACATGGCTGGTATGGTTTTTTGATGCGAGAAACTAATAAGATCCATATAACCTTGATGCAAATCCGTTTCCTTGTGTTTGATCAAATCCGTACGATGAGCATTCAAGTCATTTTTGCATAGGGGGAGAGGAATTCCCTGGGTTAAAAAGTTTTAAATACTCATTTCTGGTTCCTGATATTTAAAGCATTCTTACTTCTCGATTGTCGGATTTACGAAAATACGCACTGGGTAAAACTGAACGGTATGAATGTACACATGAAGGTTAAAATGAGTTCTGCTGACAACACAGTGAGAATAAAGAGATATAGATATTTAAGATTATAGAGATTCAGAATAAGTGAGGTGACCAAAGAGCGTACAGAGAGCGTGATAAGAGTTTTCAGTCTTCAGTTGCTATTTAAGTATATTAATTTACCGATGCAGTTTACATTCAAGCGGGAAATACACAATTTTTTTCTGTATTATTACCTGGATTGCCAAATCGCCATGGCAATGTTAAAAATCTTAATTTATCGCACAAAAAAACGCCAGTCGCCACTTGGAAAACATTGTCACCAGAGATAATGAAAAATCGCACATTTGGCGATAAATCGCAGTCTGGCAACCTTGGTATTAAAACCATTCCACACAGATTTACTAGTGACTACAGCAACTATATTAAAAACTGATTTTTAATCAAGCACCTTAATTATAAAATGTATTCCTAATGATGAGAAAGATACCGGACAATATATTTACTTTGGCATTGCAAGACATCTGATGAGAATTGTAATAGCCCTATTGCAAATCGAAAGTTCTACTTTCGCAATTTAATATAGATCGACTACCACTGTTCTAAACAAGCAGTTTATATTTTTTGAGAATACTTTGCAAAATTTTCAGGAATGGAAATTTTGACTATAAACCATTTATAGTGGCGATACACAGTGGCATTGGCGAACCAAAATCTTTAGAAATTTACTTGAAAAATTTTATTGATGAGCTAAATGATTTATTATTGAATGGAATAGTAATCAATGGACACAATTTTGCAGTGCGTGTAATGTGTTTTAGAGTGACAGACCTGCACGTTCATTTGTTAAATTCACTAAAGGTCATAGTAGTTACTATGCTTGTAAAAGATGTGAAGTTAAAGTAAAAGCTAATTGTAAAAAGAGTGGTAATTACCCTGCTGTAATATTTGACATGAGAAGCGATGAATCATTCAGGAATAAAAATAATCCACAGCATTACCTAGGTAATTTTCCATTGATAAACATAACAGCTAAAGTTGACATGGTAAAGCATTTTCCATTGGATATCATGCATTTAGTTTTTCTGGGTGTTATAAAAAAGTTATTAACCGAATACTGACATTATGTTTAACTATTAAGGTAGAATATGCTACGTCTTTCGCAAAGATTAGTTAATCTATCCAATCAAATTCTATGTGAATTCCAACGAACAACGAGATCTTTATCTGAAATTAGCAAGTATAAAGCAACTGAATATAAATTCATCTTATTTTACACTTTTCTAATTCTACTAAAATATTTATCACCAGAGGATGTCTATCAGCACTTTTTATTACTCAGTGTCTCGTATAGAATTTTATGTTCTGAAGAGTTGTGTAAAAAATATTTAAAGCATGCAAAATAATATCCAACTCAGTTTGTGGTAGAAATGGGAAATTATTACGGACGTGAATCATTAGTTTTGAATGTTAATTTAGTGATGAATATTACTGATGACGTAGAAACATTTGGCTGCTCTCTAAGCAAATTAACTGCATGTCTATTAAAAAATTTACTTGGCTTAGGGTGTATTACGAAAATTAAGTTTTTTAAGTAAATGGCAACGCTGCTGGTATTGGAAAGTCAATACGGTAAAGTGACTGCTGGAGTTGAAGTCCAAAATGAATCAGCTGTGATACCCGTAATGCCGTAAATTTTAAACAGTTACTAAAATAAAATCATAGTGATTGATGAGTAAAATCATTGTAGACATTATTCTGTAGTCGACGCTGTCTATTACACTTCTGAACTGCTTAGCCATAAGCGGCTTAATGGACTTAATAAAGTTTAACTAAAGCTTATGTAAATAGAGTATTAAGTTTGTTTAATGTTTGTACTGAAATATTATTGTACCCTAATAATTATACTTGTGGATGGCGTCAGAGAAAGATGACTTTTAGAGAGATAAGAAGTCACCCCCGTACAAATACGTCTGCATTTGTAACCACAGATGATGAAACTGGAACTTTGTACCCACAAGATAGTAAGCTTATTTTTCTTAATTTAATACAGTCGATGTAAAGATTAGAAGTAGTACTAATTTATTGATAGTGGACTGAATACAGCCAGAGTAGCAATTTATTAATTCCTTTCAGTCGATGGTAGACGTACTATGTCAAACCCAAGGACTGCTGCAACTATCACGATGATGTCTGAGATAAAGAACGAAATGTAGAGTTAAAATCAGTAACCAAAGTTGAAGTCGAGTCGTTTACTATCGGGACGAGCTCTATTTATTGATTATGTAATACTCTTTGAGACTTCGAAAAAACGAGCACAGGAAGGTGATCTATTTTTGTTATCATGTTTATATTAACCTAAGTCTGGGAGACAAATATATATAAAACTTGTTACTATGAAAGACGAATAAATATTAAAGGTACACTAAATAGAAACATAAATTAAAGTTATCATCTACGGGTAATTGATTATTTGGTCGAGCAATATCATGACTTCTTTGTTAATGAAGATTCGCATCAATTAGCAAGTAAAAGTAAGTTTATACTTTCATAATCCCCAAACCATTAAAAAAATGTTTGTAATTATTTATTCACTGCAGACATCCAATTTGCGACTAAATTACTTCAGAATCACAAAGAAGAGCTGAGCAAGCATTTAGCTGCGTCATTAACTGCAGGTAAACAAAATAATGTTCGAGTTAAAAGTAAAACACGTAAACAAGTTAAAAATGTACCAGGTGATGGTAAAAATTCAAGTGAGGTATATATGGGACGTTCTTTTACAAACCGAACAGATTTTCACAAAAATTGACCGACACATTTTTGATTTTGCTGAAATTTTTTTTATGGGTTCTTTTTTGAAAAAAAAGAGACACGTATTTTTTTTTTTTTTTTTTTTTTTTTTTTTTTTTTGTTTGTTT